>LPNX010370283.1:197206-309624 GCA_001517045.1 Pseudotsuga menziesii | reverse complement strand
TTCCCATCTTCGTATCCAGTCATGATGACTTGGTTGTCAGAGGACTTTCTTATTTCTACGATTCCATCAAACATGTGGATGGAATGGCCTTGCTATCGAATCTACACCAAGGACAACAGGCTTCTCTACAACTCTGGAAGATAAAGAACATTCTTCAACAAGAAATCAGGGAATCCAGGCATCTTCAGCTGAATGGTGCCCATTCCCTTTGGTTTAAGACTTGACTTATCTGCAAAGTAAACTATGCCATTTATTGTTTCATTAAGTTCTTCAAAATAGTCTTTTCTAAAATTCATGTGTGATGTTGCACCAGTATCAAGTAGCAAACAATCTGTGTAAGATGAAAGTGAAGTCATTTCATTAATACCAAGATTACAATGTGCAACAATACAATGAGCAGAATATGAAGATTTACTAGCATCTTGGTTCTTATTGTCATCTTTCTTCTGGTTATGTCTGTCTTTGATGGAGTCCCACAAAGCCCAACACTGATCTGCTATGTGTCCAATCTTTCCACAATGCTTGCACTTCAATTCTGATCTTTTGCTGGAGTTGTTTCTGCCTCCTCTACCTCTGAAGTTTCTTCTTCCTCTGCCTCTCATGCTGCTTTCTCCTTTGGGATGATCTTTGGATTGGTCTTTGGTGTGGTTCTTTTCTTTTTGAGCAAAGCAAAGTGATTCTCCAGAATGCTCAGTTGTCTTCTTACGAATGAGGAGGTCAATCCTCAACTCTAAGCTTTAACACTTCAGTCCTCAATGTAGACAATGTCAACGCAGTCTTCACGGTCTACAGAAATACACTTCAACGTAGTCTTTATAGTATTCAAAGAAGCTATGCAGAAATAAATTAAATTCACAATACACTGAATATACTTCAAGAAATACACTTAATACATTTCAACGAAGAAAGCTCAGAAAATGAGGCGTAGGGTACAATCAAGGGAAACCACACAACGCATAGCAACCACTGGTTACGCAGATGTACAGTCCTCACACAGGTGATGGTGAGGGAGAGGCACATCTCTCAAAGAAACACAGGATTAGAATGCTCTCCATGTAGTAGCTTCAATGCATCTCCATAGAAAAATTAGGATGCACTCCACACAAAATATAGGGTTTTGAACAGCACCAGTCAACGATCTCAGCTATTATTGCAACCAACAGTCAATCAGTCATCTCAGCTCTTTCAACTCAACAAAGAATTGGACGCAACAGATATCCTCCACTTCCAAATTCGTGATGGCACACCACACTCTTCAACACACCAGTGGAGAGAGAGACCAGTTCAACGCAGCATCAAAAGAGTGCCTTCACGCAGATATAGTAGCTCCAGTCAACTTTACTACTCAACACAGCAATCGCTCCTTCAAGCACAATATGTCACGATAGTCTCCACAATGGGAGTCTCACACTTCACGCTGGTGGAAAGAACGCATCTATTCCAGAAATTGCAGCCGTGATCTCTTCAATCGTTGTAGATTTAGAAAATGGGTTGGCTCACGGCCCTCCAAGGTTGAACATAGACCCGACGTAGTTCACAATTGCAGGTGGAGGAGCCCTCACCACTGCAAATGCATAATGAGATAATGAACTGAAAAAAACGTTATGTGGACTATGCATCGAGTTGGAGGAATGGTGGAAGATGTAGCTCTCAGGTGTATAAATGTAGTGGCTCTATCGTTTCTGCACAGGAATGTTAGGACTTCTCCATGTTACATCAGTCTTCAATGCAGCTCTATCGTAATCTTTACATAGTACTCAACGATACTCCAATTGCACTAGCATTCAACGTATCTGAGTTTATGCACCGACAACAATAGTGAATGGCCTCACACACTCAACATAACTCCAATTGAACCAACTTTCAATGGATTAGGGTTATGCACCCACAATAACAGTGAATGGTCTCACACACTCGACGCAAATCCCATTGCACCAAGGTTCAACGGATTAGGGTTGTGCAGTGGATTGCTGAGAGAAAACATACTACAGAGAGGAATCAAAGAAATAATGGGTGTATTCCAGGTCTGTTTACGTAGATGGCATATGCCAGAGCTGAGCTAACAAGATCGAATAGTAGAGGGCAGAGAATAATGGCGAGATCAAAGGATATGAAATGTTCTTACACAGAAAATAAGCGCCTTGTTTGAGCACACAACAAGGGAAAACTTAATTAGACAGGCAGAGAACGTGATCAAGGCAGAGAACGGTGATATGGTCTCCACAAAGGCAAATCCTCAACAACAATATGCAAGAGGAGGAGGGCAACTCATTCAGCTCAGAGAGATAATATCACATCACTCATGAGCGATAGAGCAGCCAGCACATGCACCAATGCATGCAATCTGCAGACTGAGGAAAGCCCAAGGTGCAGATAGCAGCAGAATGCAGACTGTACATGCAGGAGTTATGAATCGCTCTAATACCAATGTCAGGTGAAATAACTCCCGAATTTGTATTATTTCTCCATAGAATGCCTTTATTTATACATCTACAATGACTCTTGGAATCACACATCCGAGAGTCTCTTCATATTCCTAATATTTACAATAACGTATAATCCCGACAGATTATATTCCAACAAATACTAAGTATAAGTCCATGGTCTTAATTTGTGTATTTATTTAATTCTTAGATTAAGCAAGAGGCATGGATTCAACATTTATTTAAAAATTTACTTTGTTTTTCTCGTTCGAATTATTTATGCTTAACTTAAGTTAAATAAACATGTGATCATTATAACTATGTATATATTATATGTTTTTATTAATTTTTTTTAAATTTAAAATTATAAGTAAAAATAGAGTTTAATACTAAGTATATTCCAACATTTATTTAAAAATTTACTTTGTTTTTTTCTCTCGCATTATTTATGCTTAACTTAAGTTAAATAAACATGTGATCATTATAACTATATATATATATTATATGTTTTTATTAAATTTTTTTAAATTTAAAATTATATGTGAAAATAGAGTTTAATACTAAGTATAAGTCCATCGTCTTTATTTGTGTATTTATTTAATTCTTAGATTAAAGAAACATGGATTCAACATTTATTTACAAATTTACTTTGTTTTTTTCTCTTGCATTATTTATGCTTAACTTATATATATAGGGGGAAGATTCATGAATGTGGGCATTACCTTGTGATGGTGAAAATATAAAAAAGTTTGAGACATGAAATATCATTAAACATGTTGTTATTATATTTCCATACTTATATTAATAACCGATGAATAGTTGAATTATTAAAATGTATTAACTACTTTAATAAAGATCTCAATTTTATTTTCACAATTAAATTTTAATAATAACATTTTTTGAATATTTAAAAGTTAAAAATTATAAATGTATTTAGGAATTTATTCAACTTTATGATATCCATACTATTTTGAAAATTCACATAATTTTGAATTCGATGTGAATAACTCTCAATATGGTTAATGGAACTTTTATCTCAAGCCATGATTTATCCTTCGGAATTTTTCACATGAGATACATACCATTCATGCATTATTTTCATATTCCATACACCATTTCTAGCATGGTTATCAAAATTGACATTTTTTACAATTAAAATAAAATGAACCATCCTTTTAATGAATAATGTTAACTTAGTTGTTAGACATAAACTATAACATGGTCAAGTAGTATGTTGACACCATGTTAAGAAAAAAGAACAAGAGGTGACAATGTGTTTTGCATGGAGTAACATGTAAATATTACAATAGTTGGGTATGCCATCGAAACTTGAATGATTACATTGTCATGCCCAATTAAGAGTTCTAAGTTAATAAAGCCAACTTTCATCAAGTGTGATATTTTCTTGATCAAACTTAAGAAGCAAAAAGTATGACAAGTGGATAGGGCGTAAAAGGAATTGGGTGAATGTCGATGAAAAAATCTGCTACACGTGCTTGAGAAACTTAGAATATGTGATAGATAAGAACAAAAAATATGATAGATCAAAATAAGAAGCACATCTTTAGGAATCATTTTTATATATTTTTACATATATTCTCTAAGTCAAAAAAAACTAATCTAAAATTCTCAATACTTCATTAAGAAAATAATATTATTTTAAATAACCAATTCTTTAATGGTTAGACTTTTAGGTTACTCTAAATATGTTTACACCATGTTTAGAGTGCTTCATGAGATTTTGGGTATATGGTATATGTCTATTCTTTAGATGGTTTGATATGGATTGTAGCAAGAGAGATGGTCTATGATGGATATACACACTTGTTATAGATTGAACACTGTGTGCCATAACTTAGTTGATCATTGGATTAATGTTCTTCCATAAAATGTTGAATATCTTTTGCATAGATGATGGATTCCTTGCATGATGAACACATGAATGATTCACCTAGTGGGATAATTCACTATAGGATATGAGGAGCATTATGCGTTGTGGAGGAAGGATACAAGACTTAGATTCCATGCAAAATCTTGGTTGTATTTTGTAGGGTAGGTGGGTCTCTCTCTCTCACTCGCTCTCTCTCTCTCCACACACACNTCTCTCTCTCCACACACACACACACACACACACACACACACATACACACACACACACACACAGGAGACCTAGTTAGAGATAATATCATCACAACTTTGTGTACTTGTTTAATTGTAAATGAATGTCCCCCCCTTAAAGATACTTTTGCTTCATATCTTTATTTCATTCTCAAGGAATTGGGTTACTCTTTCTTTGTATTTTTATACTATTTTGGGAATTTGGTGCACAATATTTGGTATAAAAGACATTTTTATTTAAAAAAATTATGGGGATGTCTTAGATAGGAAAAGTTTGATGAATCTCAAAAAATATATGGAAGAACCTATTGTAAAACTTGCAATTTTTGGTTCATTATAACTTCGGGATTATAGTCTATGGAAATTAGGGGTCATTTGAATAGTCCCAAAACTAGTCTCAAATAGGTGTTTTAGGTAAATTTGGTATATGTAAAGGTTTAGGGATCTATATTGAGTGCCACCTATTACATAAGAATATGATAGAACATATTCTTTGTGGTAAAAACAAAAAAAACAAAAAAAATAAAACCAAACATTTGTAAGTTGTACATGTTTTCAATCCTGAAAGGGACAAAAAAAACACGTTAGAGGAAATTTGAGGTCTAAAATGGGTCTCCTAACAAAAATAATTAAATAATATTTATTAATTTTGGAGGAAAAAGAAAAAAAACTACACTTTTGTTCATATTTTCAACATATCTCTATGTGTTTTTACTCAAATTTCGAGCAAAAGAACTCATTGGATGCGTATTTAAATTCCACATCGAATGAGTACCCACACTACATACTTTTGGTAGACCCTGCTATCCCAAAAACAAGAGATACATGACATCATCATCATGGGATTTCACGTATTTCTTGTTTTCATGGTAGTGAGGTCTGTCAAAAGTATGCAATGTGGGTACTCGTTCATAACACATGAAGGTTATTATAATTTTTTGGTGATGCCATTTGGACCTACCAATGCACCATCAATATTTCAAAGTTGATGGATATTTTTTTAAACCCTTCCATAGAAAATGTTTAATATATTTTCATGATATACTAATGTATAGTAAATCTTGAGAACATCATGGACAATGTATTAACATCGTCTTAAAACTATTGGAGGATAACCTAAATGTCAAGTTTTCCAAGTGTTCCTATGTTGTTTAGGAAGTGGAATATTAGGGTGACATTTTATCTCATGGAGGAGTAAAAGTGGACCTTGAAAAAATAAAAAGTAATATGAAATGGCCACTTCCTAAAACCTTTAAGAATATTAGAATATCCTTAGGATTGACAAGAAACTACTACAAATTTGGAAATAATTATGGTAAAATATTAACACTCTAGCAATGTTATTGAAAAGGGAGACATTCCCTTCAACTCAAGAAACAAACAAAAGTTTTGAAAAAAATTAAAAAGCCTATGTACAACTCCTATGTTATACATGCATGACTTTGCAAAAACCTTTATTATGAAATGTGATGCCACAAGGCATGGCATTGGTTAATTTTTAGTGAAAAGGAAGGTCCCTTGCTTTTCAAAATTTCTAACTTAAAGGAAAAAACTTACTTAAACCAGTTTATGAAAATGAATTGTTGGCCATACTGCAGGCAATTAAGAAATTACACCCTTATACAATAAGAAGATGAATCATGAGAGTCTTGATCACTTATTGGAAAAATATTTATCTTCAAAAGAGACACAAAAAATGAGTTATAAAGATGATAGGCTATGAATAAAAGTACACATACTACAAGTTGCAAAATAAAAGTACATATACTACTATAAATATCAAATATTTCAAATGTATAAATACATTTACTTCTTTGTGTACACCACTTTATTTCATATTTGGTAAATTATTAGCTTTTGCCATTTTTGCACTTCCTTACACTTCACACCATAATTTCCACTTATCCACCTTATTATGGTGTACTTTTGCACCATCGGGTAGATGATTTATATTTGTGTAACACATGATTGAAATATCCATCTCATCATTACATTAAGCTTGAAAAAATAAAAAGATGAATTTTCAATCCTTGTGAGATTAATATATAACTTGTTTTGTGAGATTAATATCACTTGTTTTCAATGTTACATTTTTAATTAAAATATTTTATTTTTAATATATTTTTAAGTAGAATTTTATTTAAATTGTATAGTTAAAATTGCAATCATTTAGACATTTCAAAATTATAATCTAATATAAATAATCAATACAATAGATAGACAATTACAAATAATGATGACGGAATTCACTCTTGAAAATAATAAACTAAAAAATAACCAAGACCTTCATAAAAAGAGATAAAATTGCACCAAAATATATTCTGCTCCTGTATATTGAGGATGCAAAGTGTCACGGGCTTATAGTGATCTTTTCGTGAAACACTAAGTTTCGCCCTTCGATAGCCCACGCAGCAATACCCAAATCCTTACTGAGGATGAGACTAGTTGGGAAGGTGTCTAATAGATCATGCCTAACTCGTGGAACTCATTAAACACTTAACCATTTGTCCCCTTACTCAATTGTTACTTGGTCAATTATCTACATTACACTTAACCAAAGTTCACACATAACAACTGTATACAATAGACATAAAAAATATGAGGGGACACCCCAAGAAGGGCATGCCTAAAACCTTATTAAAATATACAAAGGTACAAGGAAACTTAAGTACACCAGTGTAGGATTGAACACCCCGAAAACTCTTCGAGATCACTCCCACACTAGTAGCAACTCAATTCATAATGTCATTTGGAAACAAACTTATGCCTCTGTCAAGGATCTACATGTAGTAGAACCCATAATCCACATCTGAACCTTTCTCTTATGTCTCCACCGAACCGTGTTGCAAGTATCTTGGCAAGATATGTTCCACCGCACACTTTCCAACCATCCTATGCTCATCTCTCATAGTAAGCACACACTAGAGGGTATACCCACAAGTCCATTGTGAACTTGCATTGGCGTAAGCCTTAAGACTCTTCCCAAGTCACACTCTCGCTTCTCATAGTTCTTAGGTCTATCAGCATGCCTAAGTGTGTCCTGCTAACACATAGACTTAACCAAAGGAATATTCTTAAGAGACCTACCTAAGGAAAGAATGCCTCACCAAAATGATGGTGTATGTCACTCAAGATCCAAAGACCTTATGCAACCCATCTAAGCATAGAAACACCAAGAAAATCTTCCAACAATGAACCTTTTCCAAATACAAGTGTTCCCTCCTTCGGACACACATAAAGGACGGGAAAACCTCCTATGTTCTGTATACTTTAAGATGTGCATCCTATGTCCAACCCAAACTTGGTTTCCTCTTCCCTCCCATACACATTTTTATTTATACTTGAGCGCTCACATGAGAGTGCCCTTGGAACAATACCCTTCTCATCCAAGATAACCTTGTCAAGTGAGTGTGTGGAGTGCAAGTCATGTTGGGAACCCTCTAGCTAACAATCATGTCCACACTTAGACATTATTCATGCTAGTGTTCCCATGCTCGTCACACACATTCCTATCTCCAATGTGGTGCCTGATAATCAACCCGTTCATGCTGAAGGTGCCCATGGGTGTGGGTGTGCCTTTCTTCTCATGCAAGGATTCTTCCCACCCATACTCTGCCAATAAACCAACCGATGATCCTAATGAAGTGTGCTGCACCCAACTCTTTCCCGTATCATGTTGCACCACCAACCAATGAGCCTCACTCTAAGTTGTCTAGATAACCCCAACAATCCTTTAAATCCGAACCATGACATCCTCCCTCACTCAAAGTAGTCTATGTCCTTGAGAATGTCCCAAGGAACGATCAACTGTCCATGAATCCTTATACCAATGTCACCACTACCACTTGCTACCACAACTAAGTGTTCAAAATAAGTATATGAAACTGTCCAACCATCAGATCAATCTAACCTACTATTTCCTCGCTACATTGTTTCCTTTTCATTCCTTTGTCCATGCCAAATCCCATGAGCTAAACTAGTTGGGTCGCAACTCCTAATCATTATGCTCAAATCCATCTGAAATAAACTCTCTGATGCTCAAGATAGAGAACTTTGTCCACACTTTGTTCCTCCATACAACCCTGCTGAACCAAGGAAAAGTCACCACCTTTCCTCAAAACCTTCATGTATAAGCAATATATATAAGGGGTGAGGAAGTTCTTAAAGTGGGTGATTCTGGGAATCACGCCACCCCTTTATGTACTATTTAAACATTTTTTCATTATTTTGCTAATATGCATTTGTTTAAAACTTATATATATTTTTCACATGGTTTTATTTAAAAGTTATATATTTTTTCATATGTTTTTTTTAACATATGTTTTTATTATTATTTTATATTTGATTTATCTTTTTTATGATGTTTAAATGTTTTCACATTGTTTTTTTAACTTCTTGTAAATTAAGAAACAAAATGTAAATATATCCATTGTTAAAAAAATAGTTTTTGATATTCTTAATTAGTTTTATGTTGTTGAGGAAAATACCATATTTCACAATTTTTTGATAAGATATTTTTTGTAATATTTTGAATATATATATAAAATGTAAAACAATATAAATTATAAAATAAAAACTTAAACTATAAAATATTATAAAATATGAAACAATATTAAAAATGCCAAATATATGTTAGCACAACAAAATATTTTAAAAACCAAAGGAAAATAAAAATCCTAAAAAGTTTTGTGGCTTTTGTATAAGCGATATATATAAGGGGCGAAGAAGTTCTTAAGGGGATCTATTCTGGGAATGGCACCACCCGTTTATACTAGTTAATTTTTTTTTTAAATTTTGTTAATATTTATTTGTTTAAAACTTATATATATATTTCAGATGGTTTTGTTTAAAAGTTATATATTTTTTCATGTGTCTTTTTTTTAACTTGTGTTTTTATTATTGTTATATATTTGTTTTATTCTTTTGTAATATTCTGAATTTTGACATTAACTATAATAGGCATGATTCCCCTTTTTCATATGAGTTACTTTGATGTTTATGTTTATATATTGGGCATATGCCCCATTGCACATGAGTTATGTTGATTAGTTAGATATATTGGGTGTAAGCCAATGCACATGTTTTATTATCTTGTATATGATTATATATGTTGGGCGTGGACCATGATGGACAAGTACTATTGTCGTGGTACGATGTACTAGATTTATTATTGTGTGATTAGCCTTAATAGATATACTAAGATGATTATTGTGATGAAATGTTCAGAAGATTGAATGCATGATTGAGTTCTATAATGTGTTAGGTGTAAACCCTGAACCACATGAGTGATGAGATTTAGTGTTGAGCATAAGCTCTGGAACACATGAGTTATGCGATTTTGTGTTGAGCATAAGCTTTGGAACACATGATTTATGCGATTTTGTGTTGAGCATAAGCTCTGGAACACATGGGTTATAAGGTTGAAACTATTGGGCATAAGCTGCGGAGCATTCCAAATTGATGTTGAGCATAAGCTTTCGAGCATCGGATCTTTGGCTATTGTATCCCTAGGTGTATTATACAAGTACATCCTAGTATTAGTGTTGAGCAAGAGGCTCTGGAATTGCACTAGTGTAACGCACAAATTAATAGTGTTGAGATTAGGCTCTGAATAACGTTAGGGGTTATTGAAATTAAGTGTGTTGAGTGAGAATGACTCTGAATAGCACCGACCCTTATCATACTTATTTTAAGGTTGATTAAATGAAATCTCAAATCTACTTCTCATCAGGGACTAGAACAACTACCACAATACATGAGGTAATCCAACATGCAACAAGGATCTAGAGCTTCCTAACCTAGTTGACCGACCAAACCCTAACCGAGGCCTTGATAAAAGAAATAATGTAAACTAAGGGAAGCATCAAAATAAATAAGACTATGTTATATGATGCATGGATAAATATTAAGAATAATATGTAAAGTTTATGATGATGATGATGATATTGATGGTTAACGTCCACTAAGACCAGACTTGGTCTATCAGACCTAAAGAAACCAATTAATTAGTTTGTTTTAATATTGTATTCCTATGCTCAAAGAACTTGGTGAGAAGCGTCCTGAGATCACTATACTTTTGACAAGTTAAAATGCTAGGAAGGTCGGTATTGCAACAAAGATTATGAAACTGAGATCTAATGTGGGTGTAGGCAGAGAATTCTAAGAGGAAGTGATTTTCATCTTCTATGTTCATATTCTAACAGAGATGACAGATCCTTTCCACCCATGGTGTTTTAGGAACTTTCCAACGACATGTTTCACTATGGAGCTCATGAGAGTTCATTGTTATCTTGGCTATATTGGTTTTTTTCTTTGAACTGGTTAAAACAGAGAGATACTTTTGATATTATAGAGTAGGGTTGATGACCTCCTTATAATATATTAATTTTATTTTAGCCTCTAAATCTTTATCAGACAACAGTTTCTCTTTAAACTTAAAAGTAACAATATTTTGGATGTTATTAATATTTTGTAATGCAATATTTTCGTCGATCTCCCAGTGGTTTAACCAGACCCTAGTATCTTTACACCAACCTCGCTTGATCCTTAGGTGGTTTTGGATGGAATTAAAATATAGCTTAGGAAGTATATGGTATCCCATGTTATTGATTTTGTGCTTGTATAACTGGAGCCTAGTCATAACTAGGCTCTCGATAGGGGAAAGACCCACTTCTATATGGAAAATAGGATATGTTGTATTGCTTTTAATTTCAAGGTTATACATTATAAAATGCTTCTAGATTTGCTCAATATTTCTCCAAGATTATCTAGAGATGTTGCAACCCCAAACCTCAAATCCATACAAGATAACAGGAGAGACTAAAGTTTCAAAGAGGATCTTCTTTTTATCCCACATCACAAGGTTTGCTGCTTTAAAATTATTTTCAAGACCAAAGTAGGCTTTCCACCCTCCATTAATGATTTTCTCAATGTTGTAGTTCTAGTTGAGCCTGTGATGAATACCAATTCCTAGGTATTTGTAAGAAGACACTTCCTATAAGTTGCTATTGTCATACACAAAATTAGCGTAAGTGTCCTTCTTGGATTTGATAATCATAGTCATACCCATGGTAGAGCATAAATCTTTAAGAAGTCATAGTTTCTTATCAAGATCAGATGGACACCTTTCCAAAAGAACAATATCGTCAACATAGAGAAGAAGGATGATGACTATGATATACATTATGGATAAAATAATAATTATACTATATATATATATATATGGAAATAAAGATAACCAAAATAATAAATAAAGTGTCTATGTATTTATTATAAACCTAAATGATTAAATAAATATTCTATTCTAAAGTTCAATTAGGAACTAGTAAAAATTTCCTAGTTAAACAAAATAAGTATTAATTCCATATAAGTCAATTAAATATTATTTTCAAGAAAGTAATGAATTATTGATTTCATTGAAGTTTAAACCAAATACCATCACATTCATCCATTAGAGAGCCATACACATTTACACATTCGTTTCTTGGAATAAAATGCCCGAATGGGCTGAGAACCCCCAAACCAAAGCTATAGGCTAATAACTAAATCATTACTATCATCATTTTCCCCAAACCCAGGCGACTCCCAATAGGGATGCCAGTTACAACCTCGCAACAAAGAAACCCTACAACACTGTAAATGACCAAGCATTGGGTAAAGTCCCTTTCTACATGGGCTTACCCAGAAAGTTGCGTAGTCGACCAAGTCTCTGCCCACATTGCAGAGCACTCACGCTTGTCCCCAAACCTGCAAAACTAAAACAAAGACGATGAGGAGTACACAATAAATTATCAAACAAAATGAGAATGTAAACGAATTAAACCATAATGGAACCTTGGAATACCTATTGTAGTTTTCACGCCAGCCTTGTAATCCCAACATAGTCTGCGCAACTCAAATGGTGGAGCATAACCCCCCATCAACACCAAACGAAAAAAAAGCAAATGAACTATGGAAAACCCTAGCGAAATGGTTATGGCTTAGGCCATCGTGGAGGAGCCACACTGCCTCTCACACGGGCTCATTAAAAGTGTCAGCTTTCCTCCAATATGTTTCAAATCAAAACCCCCTATTCTATAGTATGAAATTACATACATTTTTCCATTTAAATGTAAACCCTCTACTCCATAGTTGTTAATATTAATACATTTTCTATTAAGGAATAAACCCTCTTCCCTATAGTTTGAGCTCATGCTTTGAGCATAGGGTTTTAATACATGGAAAAAACCCTTAGTACTTAGGACCAGTAAGCTGTAGGTGCTAGGTCCTTTATTTTTCTCTGTCACATTTATATAGCATGGGTTTAACGACGAGCCACCTACAGTAAGAATACACCTGTCATGAGTTAGTTCGCAAGAACTAAGTAAGCCCAGTTTTGTAGGATTTCCTTACCTTTCCAAGTGAGTCATTAGGGAAAAATCTCGCCACTCCTCCCCTTTAAATACAGAGGTAAGTCACCTTCATCGTTTAACAAAATAAGAACTATATAGCGTAACATGAAATCAAATAGGAACAAAATAACATCAGAAGCATCAGTAAACCACATAACATGTACATAACTACAAGTACATCAGAATATAGAATAACGACATTTAAACATCATCGTCACATAGGAATCATATAAAAAGAAAAACAAAACTAGAACTTAGGCATATTTTTTTTTTATCAAGTTATAATTTCGCAGTTAAGAAAATATGTCCCTTAAAGTCATAGCAGTATTATTATCTCTATAAATTTATTTATTTATTTATGGATTTTAGGGACATTACAAGTGGTATCAGAGACCATATTCAAACACTAAGAGAACTAATGGGCACTACTGAACATTTGTTGCAGTAATAAACATTTCAAAACTATATTTGAAATTTTATGAACTAACATAAAATTATTTGTTACTGAATGTTTTAATTGTAGGTTTAAGAAATAATCCAAATCATAAAAATACAAGAGGACAACAACTAACAAGGGAATATGAATTCCCCAACACAAGAAGAAGAACTAGTGGTGGAATTAAATTTCAATCTAATGAAAACCATACAGATTCTACAAGCAAACTTATAAAGATTCAAAGATGATAACATGGATGAGAGAAAATAGTAGAAAGCAATAAATGAATATTTATTTCGAAACATGATGGGAGTAAACCCTCATGGACAACCTGCCCATTCCACCAATAAATCCAAGGAAGAGTATCATCATAAAAGAAGGACCAACAGTCCAAAGGAAGAGGGAAAAGAAGAACACACACCTGAACTTCCAAAAAAAGAATATCATAGTTTTTCCAGTGAAGGTTCCCTCTCTTCTTGCAGAAAGAGGCTAAAAAATGATGACAAACTCCAAGGAGAATTTCGAAAGATAAAAGCCCCAACCTATGAAGGAGAGATGAATACCTGGGAGAAGGTTGAAGAATGGCTTCTGGCTATGAGAAAATGCTTTCGAGTACATAACTACTCCAGTGAAATGAAATCTCGTCTGACCATTTACAATTTAAATGGAAAAGTAGCTAGATGGTGGAGAGACCTAAAGCATACCAAAAAGGATGAAGTAAAAGAAATCAGATGGAGTAATTTTCGCAAAATATTTCAGGAAAAATGCATGTCTAAAAGATTCTTTGACAAAAAGGTGAAGGAATTTCATGAGTTAAAAATGGGCTCCATGACCATGGAGGCCTTTACTAAAATATTTTTGGATTGGTTACATTACGTACCTTACATAAAGGATGAGAAGGTCAAGATACAACACTTTTTCGGGTTTCTTCCTCCAAATGTTTGAGAGAGAATTGAGTTTGGCATGCCCAAAACTCTGGACACTACCTTACAAAAAGCTAGGATTTGTTATGAGCATGGAAAACTAAGGCAAGAAAACATAAAAAGAAGTCGAGACAAGTCTAGGACATTCTCGGACAACCGAAAACCTGGTTTTAAAACACCGCCTTACAGAAAAAAAAGAAAAATAGTTTTTCGTCTAACAGAAACTTCAACAAGACAGGTGCATGACCAAATGTGCCCACACCAAATGCCAATAGACCAGCAGCAAATGGAGGAGCCAAGGCTACCCCGCTGCAGGTTAGCTGTTGGAAATGCCAAGGGCCCCAGTATGTAAAAGATTGTTGTTATGGAGAAAACTTCCTATGGCTTGGGGTGTTCCACAACAGACAGAGAAACCAGATAAATCAATCCCTTCCCAATATGCAAGAGAAATACAACATCTAACACTAAAGGATCTTGAAACATACCTTATTCCGGATGGTCGTAGTAGATCCCCGTTGAGATTTTTCCAATCCCACTTGCTTTGGCAATTTACTCTCAACAACAGTAAAACAAGGCAAGCATGCTATATAATATAGTGTTAGCCTACTATAGCATATATAATCAATGATACATAAGAAATTAAACACATCCATGGATTCAATATTCATTTAAATGCACATTATTGGACAGGAAAAGATATTTCTATTAAGTAAATCAAATATTACACAAGTGACAACCTTTGTGGGCATGTTTGCGGACTAGAGAAACTGAGTCCTCCACCTAGGCCTCCACCACCTCAATCCTCCATCTCTTGATAGCAAGCTCAAAAATAAAGGAAAGCTTTGGAAGAACACAAATTGCTCCAAGGGACAAAGGGATGTAGACTCAAGTATAAGCAAGCTACAGCAACAATGGACTATAGTTTTCTTGCTCTTCAATTGTCCCTCTTCAATGTATCCGAAGGGTTCCTTATATATTGCTTCAATGGGGTAATGGAAGGTCAAATCCGAGCAATCTCGAGGCATATGGAAGGCCAAGAGACAAGTGACTCAGATCCACATCAAGGAAAACTCCAAAAATATTTAGCCTTTTGCACACATCCCGATGTACACGGGTTTAAGGGTAATATCCGCGTATATACGCGAGAAAGGGATTAAAAGTCATGTACAACAAATAATAGGTGTTTTTAGGGATTATCTTGGAAACATCAAAGGTACAAAAATAGTCCATGGGGTCCAAAGAGTCTGCAGAGGGACAACGAAGGCCATAAAAGTGTGATCAACCATGTGTGGTAAAATCAGCTGTAACAGATGCCCCCTAATGTGTGAGGTCAAAGGGGTAACATGATGGCCGAAATACATTATAAATCCATCCCAGAAGTGGAGTGATGAAGAACCAGGTGGAAGAATCATCCATCCAACAGTATAGTACAATAATCAATCTCTGCATATGCCTGCAAATACACCTAGTAGTCCCGGATACATAAGAGTACAATGGCCATGAATAGGCATGATATACAAAATGTGACATGTGTGGCCGTCGCCATGTACAATATATAATAGATTAGAATCTCCACGATGAAGATATACAAAGGACCAAGATCTCCATGAAATCTGAAGATATACAATGGATCAAGATCTCCATAATGGCTGAAGATATCTGACATACACTGGAATCAAGTCACGAGAGCTGAAATCTCATGAACACTGGCAAGATCATGGAGGTAGCATTTATGAAATGCCACCAATCTGGAAAGTCTTCTACACAAACCGCTACGAGTACATGTCCTACTATGTGAATAGAGGTGTCGAGGTTGAACATAGTAGTCCATTGTCTGATTACCAATCATTGATGTATACCGTTAACAGATGCAAGATCACCCACCGATAATGAAAATGGGAATCAAGGTACTAGAGTGCAATCTAACAAGTGTGAATAAATGTGTTGAGGTCGAACACTTGGAAGAATCCATCGATTATGGGACATTGATGTATTCCCAAAACTATCAATGGCGAGAGAACCTACCACTGATGATTGTAAGTCTCAAGGAACTCAAATGAATCTAGACTCCTATCCTAGAATAAATGATATGAATTCGATGGGATGGAATCTGCCGGAAGGAGGGCATTAAGGCATCCCCCATCAACCAACACGAGGCACTCAGCAACACTGTATAATGTGGAAGGAATCGAACAACATGTGCACAAACCAATAATAGTACCGGGAATGGCCGACATGCAAAGTCAAGACAACTGAGGAATGGTCGACTCAGGCTTCAAATTCCTTCAAACAAGAGCATAAAGGCAAATGGTGACTGAATGTAGGAAGCACAGAATCAATATACAAAACTAGGACATCTCTGCGACACATGAGGCATCAACATAGGCTCCATAGGGACTGTAAGCTTAACCAGTCAGTGGATATAAACTCAGAGAAATGAGTACAGCTCCTAAAGTCAAACTATTAACCCAACCCATGGATGTGATATACAGTGCTCTATTCGAAGGTGACACGACTCGACTATTGCCAAAGATAACATCTTTTCCTGTCTGGATTTTTGGTTTTTTTTTTAATTTTTTTGGACTTTTTGGAGATATTTTGAAAAGCTTGAAAAAGAATAAAAGTGATTTATAGTTACAAATCTAGGAGGAGACAACTGTCAAGGGGAAAACAAACTAGTTCCAAGTAGTGGAACATACCTATGCTCAATTCAAGGAAACATGTGCAGGATAATGACACTCAGGGGAAAGTCCCCTCCCGGTAAAATAAATGGGGAATCAAGCTGCAAAAGATATATAAAAAGGCGCTGCTTGGCTAGACATGAGACAAACTCGGGATATATGGCTGATAATCAAAGGTAGGGAAACTGGCATAAGGTTTAATAAGGCAAGAAAAACTCATGATAATGCAATTACAACTTGACATATACAAGGGAGTCCTGGGGGAAAGGCCAACATAAAGTTCAAGAGGAGTATGAAGCTCTTTCTCAAGGACATGGATGGACAAAAAGGGACTCCCGGACCAAATAGGAAACTCACAGCATGGGTACCAAATGCAAAAGGGAGCTAACTAGGACACCCATGTATAGGAAATCTCTACCATTCACATAGTACCACTTCTAACAACAACACGAAGGTTCCATGATACCATGGAATGGGTTCATACCTAAGGTTAAAATGAAATGGTCATAAGGTCATGCAAAATGCAGGAAAATATGAAATCCTAACCTATATTCCAGTTCAGATGTAATACCTATGATAGGAATGAATAGGTCAAAACCTCGGAGAGAGTGCACAAAAATTGGACCCTACATGACAACCATATTAGTCCAAAACAACCCAAAATAGTCAATAAAGAATCCAAACTATAGGATATAGGGAGGAATGATCATGATAATTGCACCCAAAGGAAACAATCTGGTGAACGATGGGACATAAAAGGAAAGTAAGGTGTAGACCCAATGTTCACGCATCCACTACCACCCCCGTGAGGGTGACCACTGGTGTAAAGACTAAGAGAAGGGAATCAACATCCTCCACAAATGGAGTAGAGGGCGGAATGTAACCATTCCCAAATCTATGAGCACGGTAAGGGGCTGTGATGCCCCTAAGTCCGACACCAGGGTCTGCACTAGGATCAAGGATAGGTGATAGGATACCAGGCATGCCAAAAATAAAAGGACCCAAACTCATGAGAGCATAAATATACTCAAGTAACCGCGATTCCAAAGGCCAACTAGCGCACAAGGAGCACACTCCTAAGAAAAATATACAACCAAAATACCAACAAACCAAGGGGAGGATATGTGTGCTCGGGTACACAGGGTACTCCCAAAAGACCGAACACCTAGAGTAACCACTTCACACAAAAATATCACAGATCAATACACCAATATTTGTCACGTGGTTAAAACCCTCGAGAGGGAAACAATCCACGGCCCCAGCCAAATATCTACTTGGAGCAATTTATTATGCAAAAGAAAGAAAGTTACATGAGCTTCTCATAATTGATCAACTAGCCAAGGACCCTCCATGTGAGCTCCCGAATGAAGCCGGCATGTCTCGCCTAGGAGAGGCTCGAAACTCCCATACAATACAAGTGGAGGTATGTAACCAATTATGTTGAAATATTGTAACTTCGAAGAATATTCTATATGTATTTCTTTGTGGTCCCCGATGGTCCTACCGAGAGAACCACTTGTATTACTTTGTACCTCGATGCTCCTAATCGGAAGAACTAATAAGAGTCATGAGGCAGTCCCCTCTAATTGTAAAGGTGGGTCATTAGCACCCCAGTGTGGTTACTTGAGCCTACATGTGTAACTCGAGCCTACATGATTAACTCGAGACTACATGACAGATGAGTTAACTTAAGTGAACGGATGAATATAAATAGAGGTGTAGTGCTCCTCATTTGCAACACACACACTCACTTGAGTAGCGTACTTGTGGAGGAGAAAAGTAGCTGGAGAAGGAGGAGGATCAGGTTTTTGATCTCCTTGTTGGTTTTACCTTTTTACCTTTTTGGGGCATCTATATTGAGGAAGCTTTTGCTGGGTTTTTCCCTTTAGGGTTTTCCAAAGATAAATCTGTGTTGTTCTTGTGATGATTTTTCTTTCAGTGATCCTATTTATATGCTTTTGTTATGAAAATGAAATTAAATACTGATGTCTTAGATAAGCATATGAAAATTTAACATGGGATCAGAGCTAACCTGAACAAGACATCTTTCACAAGGAAAAATAACCCTCTCTCTCTCCCCGGAAGAAATTAGGGCTTCTTGCAAAAGAAGAATTTTTGAGTGAGCCTAGCATAGGATTGGTTTCCTCATGAAAATCGAAGTTTAAATACCTGGATCAATATTTTTGGTTGGGTGAAACTTCGGGAAATTCAAACCCTAGTTTGACCCGGAGCCAGAAAAACCCTAAATACTAAAAATGCTAAGTTTTGGTACATTCGCTATATCCTGATATTGGAGAATTTTCAGGAGCTTAAAATTGTAGAGACCAAATATAAAATCCTTCTGTACATTGTGTCCAAAATTCAGCTTTTGATTCGCTATATTCTGGGAGATATGATCCCTCCAAGTTATGGTTCTAACCTCTTCCAGAATTCATCCCTAAATAGGACACCTAGAGAAAATTGCTATAGCTTGGGCTACCTAGGTCCAAATGGAATTCCTGAAGATGTTCCAGAAATATTACAGACTTTAAATTCTATGGTATGAATATTATACTCAGAATATGAACCAGTGACACGTGGCATGCCATACAACTTGGCTGTTCTGAACAATCCTGTAACAGGTCACCCTGGGAAAATGATCATAAATCCCAATTGGTTAAACCAATTCTGATGAAACCTATGGTGTTGGATCAGTGAAATTCTAGGTTACCTTAGTGAGAAATTTGAGATGTAAAACAGTAGTAATTTCGGAGATATGACAGAAACAGTGACAGGAATTTCTGCAGAAGAAATTGGAAAACTAGGGCTTCCTGTTCCGGGAGCTTCCCTCCATTGTTTTCAGAAAAGGAGTACATTGGATAGCTCCATTTGAAGAGATCTATATTTCTATCCAATCAAATCTAAAATATTCCAAGTTTTGAAAATTAGGGTTTATCTGACAAGCCCTAGATCAGCCAGCTCTGGAAGCAGGACGGACACATCAAATTGGTAAGATCTAATCTTTTGCTATTTGCATTTGAGGTTCTCATTTCAAAGTGATATATCCCATCAACTTGATGATAATCTTGGTGAAGTTGACAACTTCTAAGCATGGAATTATTTGATCTCTCTAAAGAAAATGAATTGGACACCTACATGAGTAGAGAGGTTCCAGTTCCATACGAAGATGAGGCTCAAAGCCTTACACAAGAAGAACATGATCAAGTCCAAGAAGATCATTGTTGATTCAATCATGGATCAACTTATACCACAAGTTTATTCCCTAAAGACACCGAAGATGTTTGATTCCTTGATCAAGCTATTTGAAGATAAGAACTTAAATCAGAAGATGGATTTGAGAAAACACTTGAAGAATGTGAAGATCCAGAATGCAGAACAACTTGAAGCGTTAGAAGAAGAAGTATGCAGAAGTGGTGATAGCCACCTTGAATGGTCTCCCAGGATCATGGGATTCATTCATGTGAAGAATGAATGCCAAAAAAAAGTGATTACTTTCAGTTGACTTTGGGAAGAATAAGAAGCTCGTCTCATAAGAAGAGAAGAAGAAAGATGGGAGCAAATTGAAGATCAAGCTCTCACCATTCAAAGAAGATCCCTCAAGCGATGAGAAATATGAAGATCTCAATTCTTCACAAAACTCTTATCCATCTTATCATTTGGATAAGAAATGAGGATTTCATGAATGAAGAAGATGATGAAGGAGAATGATCAAGAAGGAGTCTACATACAAAACAATCAAAAGATAAGTATTCAATTGTCATTTAATGATATTGTTTTGTTATGCATATTCAGTTAATGTGTTATGCATGATAGATTGCTTGCATTAATGACTGTATACTACTAATATGCATGTGATCGGTAAGTATATCATGGTGCTATACATCTCTCCATTGCTACTTATCTAGAATGAAACCTCTTTACATGACATATTGGATTAATGCACAATCTCAATGATGTCATCTAGAAAGTTTCTGTGAGATATGGATGAATGTTGTATTGGCTAAACAGTTGCATGATGCATAAGAATTTGTTGTTATGCATATGTTTTATGAAATAGTTCTAACCATGCAATTGGTGCATTTGAATTGTAGGAAAGGTCCTGAACAACCTCCTACAAGAAAACAAGGATGAGACTTGTTCCGAAGAACAAGTGATGACAATTCAATAAACATGAATCTGAAGCTCCCAGGGTTAGAGACACCATGACGAAAGAAAGAGCTTCAGAGAGCAGTAGATCCACCTCGAAGGATGAAGACCACCATGGGTATAAGAGATAACTCAAGATGAAGAAAAGAATGCTATGATAAAAGAATAATAGTTGATCATGGGGAATGATGTATATGATATGATTTAGAGACATAAAGGGAAGTACGTAATATCTTCCATATGGATCTACAAGAACAAGTGTACAAAGCAAAGGTTCATGATTTGCCTTAGAAAGAATAGACTATGACATGACATACTCTATTGACAAGTATATATCAAGCATAGAGCCACCTGTATAGAATGAAGAGGGAAGATGATACTCCACTTCAGGGGGAGTGACTACAGAAGATATCTAAGTTCAACATGGTATGACATGATGGACAGCTTCCTGCTGGATTGAGACTTTACCAAGAGTAAAGAGGGTTCCAACCTTCAAGGTTGAATGCAGAAGACTAGGATATGTTGATGACCCAACAAGACGAACTCATGGAAGATGTTATGATGAAAGAATACTAGAATGATGTTTGGGATACAGTTCCCAAACCAGAAGGAAAGAGTATAGTATCCTCCAAATGGATATGCAAAATAAAGCATGCAGCTGACGAAAGTATTGAGAAGTATAAAGCAAGATTTGCGGCTAGAGGTTTCTCTCAGAAAGAGGGAATTGATTATGAAGAGACATTTGCCCCAGTAGCACAGTATACTTCAATTAGAGCTACCATGGCACACTCCAATAAGATAATCTACAGGGTCAAAACCCTAAACTAGAAATCATTATTATAAATAAAATACAGAAGCTACACTCCAATTAATTGGAGTATCTATATAAATAAACAATTAGATTACGAGAAGACTGTTTACAGTCCTTAGGGATAGATAAAAGAACAAACAATTAAATATCACTTAGATTTTTCACAACACACCTATAACATTAATTTAAACAAGTTTAACAATTAACAATACTTATTAAATAATAGAAAAATTGAAAGATTTATGTAAACGAGGGTTTCATTCAGGAAACCCTAGCTCGAAATTTCTAAGCCAGCAAGTAAAACAACTTATAATATGACTGAGTGACAGTCTTAAAGCCATTAACATAAATCTAATACAAAATAAATAATAAACAGTAAATTATTATTTCACAGTCGAATAGGGTAAAAACCCTAAGTACACAGAGTCACAATAATAGCATTAAGATAAACTGAATCCGAGCTCGAAGGAAAATCCTTTTGCTTTTAAAGACCCCGTGTATTGCTTGACAGGCCGAAAGGATTTAAACTTAAACAGTGTACAAAAACCAGCTCTGAGCCGGTGCACCCATATCGTGACATGGGGGTTTTAATAAATGAAACTAACAAGCTTTATATCGAAACTTACAACAATGTAAAATCCTTTTTTTAACACAAGAAGAGAGCATTACAAGTCACGACATTGATTCAGAGTCACCCTGCTGTAAGCAAGGGTTTTAAATAAAAAACAAAACTTATAAACTAAGGAACAACAAACAAAGACTGGGAAAGACCATGCCGTAACTTCTTCCAACTACAAACATTTCCCCTAAGTCTGTACAAGTAGGGAGAGCCATTTTATAACTGGGGCTTACCAGTAGACTGAACGCCAGTCCAAATGAGAAGTGTTTCCTTCCATTTGTTATGTGAACTATCACCTACAAAATTGAAACGATAAAATTAATTAAAAACATGAATGTAGAACTGAAACTGTAAATTCTTTATAGCTTTCAACTTTTTAAAAATGATGTGTTACCTGTAATATTGAAAACCGAGGTCACGAAGAAGGCAGACCAACACCACGAGCACAACAACCCTCGTATTCACCTGAGAAGGAGGCAGATGAGTTTGAGTTAACAACTACATCGACAACTAGAGCAAGAGCAAGCCAAGGTAGTGGCCAAAACACGAATTCAACACTGAAACTACCAACTGTGTAATACAATCCTCATGCAAAGCAATATTGTTTGCAAAAATCAACTCATTCATGAGCTATGACTTTACAACTCTCTCCCTAAGCAACGGCTCTTCGAATATGCACAGACAGTGGAGCTGGAGGCAAGCAACTGCGAGCCCTCATGGCTGCGGTGAACCCAATAAAGGAGAGACCTGCGATGAACCCAATGAAGGAGAGACCGAAACCCTCCCTGAACAATGAGAAATAGGGTTGCAAGGTAAGGCTTATAAGTCACGTAATGCATGGTGAGGAGAGTTTCATGTGCCCCCAAATTTATCCACTTCATGGTGGGTTAATTGTATAGTCTCCACTACAGCAATCGATTCAAATAATTATCAATCATTTACATTATGCCCATCATGATAATGTAATATATTTTTTAAAGTCAATTTCGTATTGTTCCAACGAAGTCAAATATTGATAATTAACAAGGAGTATACTATAGTTTAACATAATGTTTAAACCTTGAAAATAGCTTTGGTAAAGAACCAATTTGCATATGGAATCGATGCACTTGGTTCTCAAATATTTTTATTTATAAATTCGATGCCTTGTTAGTAAAGATCCTATTATCTTTCTAAATCAAACTTATACGAAAATATCAAGAGATTAATAGAAGTTGTGAGCAAGTTTGTTAATGCCTTTATTGACATTTTATTTTAATCTTGAACTATGAATGTATAAACTTGGAGAATTAGATCTAAGTCAATAAGGTATATATTGATATAATTAACATTTATACACTTAAATAGTTCCTACTCTTTTAAGTGACCTACAGTACTGGATATAGGATAGATATCTTATAGGTACAGGATCGCGGGTCTCCATAATTTTACCAAGCTCTAAGCTGAAACCGAACCAAGGTTAGGTTAGAATTTTGGAGTTTAGAATAGTAAATTATCTAGGATTTTATTGCATCACCTATACATAGAAGTAAATAGTAGGGTAAGGTGAAGCTGTCACTTTATGTTGGTCATAAAGTAAATGGGAATTCAATTCACAACTTAACGACTTTTTGCAGAGGATACCTTATAAATTTTAAGCGATGTTAAGCTAATAAATTTACTATATTGAATCCTAATTGAACAGAGCTGAAAAGTACATAGTAGGCTTATGTTCTGAAAGACTTAATTCTATTTCTATAAAGATAAGTAGCGTTTTAATTATTAAAATAATAATAGTAATAAACTCTTATGTCAGAGAAAGAGTTATGATACAAAATCATGAGCTCTATTAAGAACTGGAAATAACTAGAGTAAGTTAGAAGGAGGTTTTATCTATCTTAAAGATCTATTTGTTAAAACACAAACAATAGGGCGACGTTAACAACCCTTACGACACAAAGATTAAGTAATATCATACTTGTGAATCAAGTAAAAGAAAACATTACTTTACCTTGTAGGACTTGAGTCTTCTAAGCAAACTTTTACTCTAGCAGTACTTTTAAGCTATAAGAGATATATCTGGTTTAATGCCTTAATAAACTTTTACTGGGTCAAAATTTACTTGTCAAGCCTGTAAAGATCTAGAAATCCAGATACGTTAGCAATCGCTAAGTAAGCCCCAGCTAGAAAATGACTCCTCACCTACTTGACTTTCAAACCACCAGTACAGCTAAATATTCGAATGCAGATTACTTACATCACATATCAAAATTAAAACAACATTAATCTATATGTGTTATAGTTAATGGTTACTTTTATTTTTTGTTTCATTTCTTCTATTAGCTACTAGCAGTTATCTAACGGCAACTATAAACATTTTATGTTATCTCAAAATTTTAAATTTTTGTGAAAATTTGGGGTTTTGACAATGTTCCTAAGAACTCTAACTGGTGTTGCATCAAAGTGGTATATTGAATTTCCCTCTGCTGCGTTTGATATTTTTTGGGACTTAGCAAAGGTATTCTTAACCACTTCCAGCTTCCTGTCCGATATGATGTCGGCACAGACCTCTTGTCTACCTTTAGGCAAGATAAATACACTCACATTTTGGATCATATCCAAGAGTGGCGAATACGGAAGAGGATTATAAAATCCACTATTCCCCTCGAGTTTCTATTAGAGTGGTTCCTTAAGTCTTTGTTGCATTATATATCTAAGGATGTATCCACTTTGGGGGTGACTACTAAAGAAGAGGCCATCCTTAGGGCCCAGCAGCTGGATTTGATATATGCTTAGTCCGGGATACTGTATGAAATAATACCTAAGGCACGACAGTCTACCATAGTGTCGAGAAACCCAATCCTAGACCCCATGCTGATGGTGTGGTTGGTTCAGTGAATTATCCTACTATAGAGTCTTTAGCCAAGCAACTCCATGAGTTGTCTGTTAAGCAGTCTATAGTGGAGGCAGCTAAGGCTGCCCCATCACCCAAAACTAAAATTTGTTTTGCTCAATCCTCTCAAAAGGGAAATCAACAGCCCAGTGGGAAGAAGAAAAAGGGGAAGAAAGGTGAGGGAAACCAAAACAAGCCTAAACCCACAAACAATGCTGCTGGGGGAAGAAAGATAAGAAGAAAGTGAAATTTTTCTATAAGTTGTGCCAGGGATATCATTTTACTCATCAATGCCCTCTTATGGAACAAGCTCAAAAGCTACTCAAGACCCAACAACCAGCTGTCCTGAAGGATCCTTTTCCCCAAGGATAGAATTCAGCTTTTGTTTCTAATGTAGCTGACGGCACTTTGAGTGCCCCTCCTGACCAAAATTATATCAACATGGTATGATCCAGTACCTTGCTCCAAACAAGAAATAAAAATTATGAGATAGAGGCTCTTGGGAAGGGAAAATATGTTGGTAAAACCTCTAACCCTCTCACAATCAAGAAACATGCTGATCCAATGCCCAAAATACTGAAAGGTATATTTAAAAAGGAATTTCACAACCTAAACTCTAGGGCTGCTTCTAACTACTTTGTGGTAGAATATTTGTCCCAAACCCCTTATGTGATTCCCACATTGGAAGTGCTTCATAGTTGTCCCGCTCGGCGGGATGCCCTTTTAGCAGCTTTAGGAAGCGTGGATTCTTTGAGTCTGATGGAAAAGTTCAATCTATTAGATGTTAAGATGCACCTACCATATCATGTGGCCTTATCATTAGATGTCATCCATGATAGAAAAACCATTGGATGCAGAGTTGTTGATGAGAGTGCTTCCACATGTGTCATGTCTCTTTCTTTCTGGAAGGCTTTGGGTTCCCCGGAGCTATTTCCGTCAAACACCTTGCTTACTGCTTTTAACGGGAGGTATTTTCGCCTGCATGGTATCCTACCAGCTTTTGAGATAAATTTGGTAGGGAAATCAGTTTCTGTTGAAGTGGAGGTGATTGATGCTCCATTGGACTATAAATTTCTTTTGGGGAGAAGCTAGACTTACGCTATGTGTGCAATTGCTTCGATTGTTCTTCAAGTAGTGGGTTTTCCACTTGAAGGAAAGTTGGTTACTGTTGACCAACTCAATTTTACTTGAAGAGGTTGTTTGGAAATGAATGAGTCCACAGTGCCATTGGTTGATCAGGTCAAGCCTGCTACGGAGAAATTGGGGGTTGGAATGTATTCATCGTTAATGGGCACATTCGATATGCCAGCCCTGATAAATTATATAGGTTCCACGAGTGTGGGTAAGTCTATCCCAATGGTTATCAATAGAACTGATCCTTGGGTCCTTCCTACCTGTTACAAACCTCAAGTTCCCTTATCGACAGTAGAAGTGGCTTACCAAGCTATCGTTAACACTACTGCTGATCCGATTTCGACTCCTTCTACAATCTCCGAGGAGTTGGAAGAAGCTTATCTGCCTACTTGGGCAGAGAAATATTTATATTTTGATGACTACCTAGACATGGTTTTGCCTTTAGACGAAGCCATTTTGGAATCCATGAGTGGACAAGACAAGATCTGCAAAGATCTTCACCATAGATCCTACTTCCTTCCAAAACTAAGTAGAATTGGAAACCAAGAGTACTTCCACGTGAGACTGGCAGATGATGTTGACCTACCAATTAATCCCTTGCCAAGGGATGGAATCTTCTCTGAGGGGAATATAGAGAAAATTTTGTTACCATTCCTATTAACATCTCTGCAAACCCTGACATCGTTGAAAATATTTATATTGGTGCAAACTGCTCTCCGGACGAGATTGCTATTTATACTGCCTTCTTTAAGGAGTTTCACGACGTGTTTACCTGGTCATTTGAGGAGATGCCAGGCATAGATCCATTGATTGTTGAACATGAAATTGAAACCTATCCTAATGCCAAATCGGTTTGACAAAACTTTAGACCTGTTAACCCATGTAAGGAGGCAGCCATGAAGGATGAAGTGGAAAAGTTGTTGAAAGCTGGTTTCATCTACCCAATTGCTTTGGTGGAATGGGTATCCAATCCTGTTATGGTTGATAGGAAACAAGGGATGATACATGTATGTACATATTTTCATGACTTAAATAAGGCATGTCCCAAGGACAATTACCCCACACCTTTCATAGATCAAATCATTGATGCATGTGCGGGGAGTGGAGTTTTTTTGTTTATGGATGGTTTTTCTAGGTACAATGAAATTCAAATTCATTTATTTGTCCTTGGGGTACCTTTGCGTATATTAAAATGCCCTTTGGATTGAAAAATGCAGGGGATACCTTTCAGCGGGCAATGAATTTTTCCTTCCATGATATTAAGTACATTGTCGATCCGTACCTAGATGATTTTCCTGCTCATTCTCGTAAGAGGATTGATCATCTAGATCATCTCCGCTTAATTTTCGAACGATGTAGACATTATAAAATACGCTTGAATCCCCACAAGTATGTTTTCTACATCGATTCAAGATGACTGCTTGGGTTCATAGTTTCAAACAAAGGTATTCAGGTGGATCCTTTGAATGTTGAGGCCATTGTAAATCTACCTCCTCCTCGTTCTATCAGGAAACTTCAAAGCCTGCAAGGAAATCCTAACTTCCTTCGATGTTTTATCGTGAATTATGCCAATATCACTAAAGGTTTCATGCACTTGTTAAAGCATGACACTCCATTTGTATGGGATGAAACTGCACAACTTGCTTTCGAGGCATTAAAGAAAGCTTTGTTGTCGTCTCCTTTGTTACGTCTGCTAGATTACTCTTGGGATTTTATATTGTATATGGTTGCGTCAGAATCAACAATTGGGGTAGTATTAGTCTAGGATGATGAAAAGCTCCAGGAGCACATTGTCTATTACCTTAGCCGCACATTGGGTGGTCATGAACTTTGATACTCCCACGGTTGAGAAGTTGGCTTTATCATATATTTATGCTGTGCAGAGGTTACGTCACTACATCCTACTGAGGACCACTACGGTAGTGTCATATGTTAATCTCTTTTAGTATGTTTTTTTCCCGATGAATAATTAGGGGAAAATTCAATAAATGGATAGTCATTCTCTAGGAGTTTAGGCTTGGATTTTCAATCTTCCAAATCAAAAAAGTCCTTAGTTTTTGCAGAACTTATTGCATAATTTCCAATGGAAGAGAATGTAGTTGTTGAGGAAGACTCATTCCCACATGAGTACATTTTACTGATTTCAACCTATGATCCTTGGTATGGAGATATACTTGTCTATCTCTAGACTTTGAAGTGTCCTGCAACCTTCTCAAGGGAAGAGCGGCTCAAACTACACGTACATGTGAAAAACTACCTTATAGTCAGGGATACTTTGTATTGTAGAGGGGTATATTCTGTTTTGTGTCGATGTCTCACCCACGAGGAGGTCGAGCGTGTCCTAAATGATTCCCATAGAGAAGCATGCGGGGGTCATTTATCTGGGTTAGAAACAACACATAATATTTTGTGTGTCGGTTATTTCTATCCCATGATCTTTAAATATTGTGTGGAGGTTGTGAAGTGTTCTCATCCATATCAGCTCTACACTAGGAAAATGCGGTCACATCCTTCTCCTTTGTTTCCCGTCATCAGAGTGGGCCCCTTCACTAAGTGGGGGGTGGATTAGGTGACCTGCAACCTAGTTTTGGCTGGGGGGCACAAATATATCATTGTTGTTTTTTATTACTTCACCAAGTGGGAAGAGGCAATGCCTACCTTCAGGGATCATAGTGAAACTGTAGCTTTTTTCTTATTCAACCAGATTATCACTCGCTTTGGAATTCCATAGGATATTGTCACTAACCATGGGAGTCATTTTCAGAATAGCATGATGAATGAATTGGCTACAATGTCAAGGTTTAAGCAATATCATTCGCCTTCCTTCTACCTGCAAGAGAATGGTTAAGTTGAGGCAGTCAATAAGACCTTGAAGACCATTCTTAAGTGTACTATTAACGCAACCCGGTCAAATTGGCACATTATGCTATATCCTGCACTTTGGACATACCGAACCAATGTTACAACTACCATGGGGTTTTCACCTTTCTGACTTGTTCATGGGGTGGAAGCAGTAACTCCGGTTGAGTGTGAAATCCCATCGCTTAAAATTGCCATCCATGTACTTCCAGACACAACTGAATTAGAAGAACATTTTCTACATTTGGAACATCTAGATGAGCAACGCAAAGATGCATTAACGAAAAACAAAGCTCATAAAAATAGGTCAAAAAACAGTATGATAAATTGATCAAACCTAGAATTTTCTATAAGGGGGAGCTTGCCTTGCTCTGGGATTAGGACAAAGAACCCCTAGGGGCCCGAAAGTTCAAGTCCATGTTGTTAGGATCCTACATTGTGTCGAAGGTCTTGAAAAAGGGGGCATATGAGTTAACTGAATTTGATGGAAACAAGTTTCTTGAGCCTAGAAATGGGCTCTACCTAAAGAAGTACTATGCCTAGGCTTAGTGCATTTTCTTGTATTTTTATTGTATGTAATTTTATGTACAATAGTTAGCTGGTTAGCATTCTTAGATCATCTGATGATTGTTACAAATGTCTGCTGAGTTGTTCATAAGTTTTGCGGATGGCGCTAGTCATCATACTTGTAAGCTGGCTTTAGCCGCATGGGTCATCGATTCACCCTCAGGATAGCTAGTTTCCTCTGGAGGCGCTTGAGGCGCTTGTCTAGGTCCTTCTACCAATAATGTGGTGAAATACAGGGTTGTTATTGAGTTACTATAGGATTCCTTGTCATGTGGTATTACCGGGTTCGAAGTCAGACTTGACTCTCAACTGGTAGTTTCCCAACTCAATTGAGCTTATCAGGTGTGAAACCCTACCTTGTTACATCGGTTTTTTTAGGTTAGATTACTTGAAATAAATTTTGATTATATTTCATTTAATCACATTCCACGTAATGAAAATACATTAACTGATGCATATGCGAACTATATTCTCTATTGGCACTTGACACACATTTTGTAAAAAATACACCACAGATACATTTGGAACACATGTAAATAACCAGGCAATATATATATATATATCTAAAATAATGTCCATAGATAGGTCGAGTTTTGATCCTAAGAGCCAGTCATAACTGTGTAAATATACAAAAATATACAAAATATTGGATCGCAATCCATAAAATGCCTATAGATCTAGGCCTAATATCCTGCATCACCCGCATCACTAGCATCATCCTGATCATTAGCTTCTTCAGCTATAGCATCCTCTTCAGCTTCTATATAAACCAGGGCGGCCCTGGCTACCCTCCTCATGAGGCGTATCTAGATAGGTTGGATCCCTACAACAAATTCTTACATAACAATAGGAATTTTCTATATTTGTATAGTGGGAACTCTTTGGGTCAGCCTGGCCAGCTTCCCCTCAAGTACCCTCATCAAACCCTAATATCCACCTGGTACAGGTCGGGACATACATATTGGGATGCCCATTAGGGAGGATAGGTCCAACATCTACATTTTTAAACATTAAAATGGATTAAAAACTATTATACATATGTATGTAATTTTATGACAAAATTCATAAAAAAATAAAAGCATAAAAAGAAAAATACCTAGCTCTCCCCACATTCCTCCTAGAGGGAGGACGAGATCATTGTCTCCTTGAAAGTCTAAACTTGTATAAGGAAACTGCTCAAGTGCTAGTAAGTGTCGTCCCCACTACACATAGAATTCATCATTTTACACACCTTGGACTGATCCTCTGCCTCCTTGGTGAAGGAATACTTCTCCCCACCTGGTCAACCTAGGTTGGCGAGGAGAGAAATCCAGAAGTGGTACTGCAAGGCTGATTGCGGGCACTCTCTCAAAAAAGAAGGCCAGTTATACACTTGAATACCAAAAATTATTGCGGCGGCCTCTCTTACAGTTAGAGAGTTGTTTCTTCATGATCGGGATAATCCCCAAGCACTAGTCAAACACAGTCCCCTGTAAAAACTCCACTTCCACCCTCATTTGTATCAGAGTGGAAATATGTAATGACAATAATCCTGCAACTTGTACTATAGTACTTACCACTACTTGAAGTAGGAATTTATCAATATGAACTATTGGGATGGATGATCCCTTTTTCTGACTCCCAAGCGTGCAGTAAGTGTCCACATAATATTGGACACTCATGGGGTCCCCGTCCCTTCTAGTACCTTTGAGGTTGACAGGCATTCCTTGTCGAGACAACCCCATGATGAAGTATATGTCTTCCAAGGCTATCTTTAAGATTTCACCCTGAAGATCGAAAGCACCTAGGTCATGGTCCCAATAGGTAATCAAATGTTCAAGCAAGTGGACATTGGCCCACATTGGAGATGTGCATAAGAAATTTAGTAACCCACATTGTCGTAGTGCATGCACAGTGGGGGCATTATGGAGAGCCTCACGATCCATATCCTCATGTTCTCGCTCCCTCCATTCCAAAATCATGTTTGAACCTTCCCATATGATCATTATTAATCATTAGAAAATAACATTTTCTTTCAATTTTGGCCATTTAAAAAAAATTCTTATGTTGTGTAGTACACACGACTGTCCTTTAGACAGGTCGCGTGTGACACGCGAGTTGCCTTCGGCAAAGTCGCATGTACAAGGTGTGTACATGACTGTATAAGTTGCTTACCCACGTGTACCACGCAACATGCCTAGGGCAAGCCCAAAACATAAAAATTGGCATGGAATTGAAAATCAAAATGGTTGGAATGGAAGAGAGGAGAAAGCTAGCTAACCTAACACTTGCGGAATTTGAAATCATCCACCAGTTTGTCTGTGATGAACGACCCAAGTTAGAGGTAAAATATTGCTAAATTGGGTAAAAAAACATGAAATGGTATGTTTTAATTCTATTTTTGAACTATATATAGGAAAATTTTCAATTTGTGGGTTTTTAACCTATAGTTTGAAAATTATTTATATAATTGAACTAATACCATGTCCTTTTTCCCTATTGCAATAGGTTCAAATTATTTTAAAAGTTGTTACCTGCTCATATAGGGTAGGATTTGAGTCTTTCATATTTCATTATGCATCTATACCTTATCTAATCTTAACCTTAGGATGACTTCTTTGATGGCGGACTATGGTGTTTAACCATTTTCACCCCGTCTACATCATTGTTCTTCCGTGGATAGAGCCCCCCTTCCATGAGTACCCTAGTTTAGAACACTTTTTGATCTTTTGGTACTCATGCCGCATTTGTCATAAGTTTAGGGGAGCTTTATTAGCTATTTTTCATGCCAAATTGAGCCTCATTTTGGTCTCTTTTTACAAGTTATCCCTTTTTATAAGGCTCCCCACTCTTATGGAGTTTCTTTAAGCCTAGATCTAACTCCTCAAAATAGACTTGACATCCGAGTAAACTTGTCCATATAGGCTCGTTAAGAATATGTGAATGGGCATCCACATTGGTGGTAGTTTATTTCTTTTTTGGACCATGTGGATTGAATACGAAAAAGGAACACTCTCTTTTCTTCGGAGTTGAAAAGAGTATTCTCAGGTATAGGTTTATCACTTTTCTGAACATGAGGAACTAAATTTACGGAAAAGGAGTGCCTGGTATGAGCTTAGTTTTCTATTTTTCATGCTCTGGACCTAAACATGAAAAAGATTCCAAGCGTACTTTATGCCTTTGTCATGTCCATTAAACCCTAAAGAAAAAAGCATCGAGTTTACTGTTGTAAGCCCCATTTATTGTAACCAAATGGATATTTCTGAGTGATCTTTCTTTCCTTCACACTCGTAAAACTCAAGCTATATGCTTCTTTTGAAGGGGCATTGGGTAGGTGGTAATTTGACCTTTTTCGGACCTTCCTGACTAAGTATGAAAAAGGTGTACCTTACTTCTTCGGAAGCTAAGAGATTTCTTCTGTGGTATGTTCTATACTTTTCCGGCGTCAGGAGACTAAATTGGATGGAAAAGCAACCCCCTAGAGTCTTCTTTGGAGTTTTCAGACTCTAAATATGAAAACACCAACGAGCATGTACTAGTTCGGGCTCGTAAAATCCACGAATCAGTGACTTTATCAAGCATTATTCTCTCCCCTCTTCAAGATTGTAAAAAATCAAGAGAGACCTGAGTTGACTTTCCTGGACTCGTTAAAATTTAACAGGAAAGATAAGGAATAAGTACTCTCTTTGTTTTATAAGCAGTTGCAGCGTGTCATTCATGAACATAGAAATTTCTGAACTTTTCGATACTCATGTTTTAGTTTAAACTTTCATCTCAGCTATCACTTCGAGTCTTTACTCCTCCACTTGTCCTTTATACTGGGGAATCTAATCATGTATCCTACATGACAGATAAGTCTAGTTGTTCTATCTGCAAGTTAAAATCTTCCTTGGGTCATCTCTGTGTCGTGCTCACTGTTCAAGGATTTATCCCTTGATCTGACTATTAACCTGACTCCATCATTATCCAATATGAGTATTACTTGTGTTTACCTTCCCGTATCCAATTCCTAGTCACTCTTGTGATCCGTTGGAGGATCAATTTCCTTCCTCATCACAGTATGGTTTCTCATTAGTACTTCCTGAAGATGAAGACCTAGATCTTTGACAATAGTACCTTAGAATTCACTACCATCATTGGAATTCTGTTGGTCAGTTTTCACTCATTATTTGACATTCTGTTGAGTTCCTTCCATGTCCGACTTCAACACACCTATTCACATGGCAGGGATTGTACTAGTTCCTTTGGATTTCGATGAAGACCTTAGGTTCACATCTATAACCCGAGCTGCACAAGACTATGTTATGATCACTTACACAAATTCCATAATTTGAAGATTCATCATTGTATATTGTGGCTTCCATCCACCTTTGTAATATACATGGTCTTGTACCCGTACCATATGATGTAATCGAATATTGTAAAGGAGATAGTGTTCCATTATATTGAACATGGCATCCTCGGAAAAGATTTTGTATATGAAATTGATATGTATTTGTTTCATGTACTTCCTCTACTGCCTTGGACACTTTAGTTCTCTGAGATTAAAAGGGTGTAATGTATTTCGGCCATCGCTTCCCTTTGACCTCATACATTAGGGGGCATCTACTATTAACCAAAATGGCACTTCTTCGTCCGAGTGCTGACATCCATTATGTCGATACACAAAGGGACAATTAGGATTAAAGTGGAAAAAACACTATAGATGTGCATGAACATTGATGCATGATCTCCATATCATCCTGATATATTTTTATTCTGAGTTTAGGGTTGTAAACGCTCCTTTTTGCATTGCAAATCACGTGTCATACAAGAGTATTTGCATTCCATCTCGCATGTACATTGAACACCCAAGTTTCCTTTGATAAACAAGCGTGTCACATGCGTCTTTCTTATATAAATACTTGTGTGTACCTTAATTAGACATTAAAAAATATAAAACACGATTATATGAGATTAGTTGGGCCTTAATCCATAACTATCCCAACGGTCTCAACCATCCTAACCTTTGAAACCTCTCTATTTCCCCATGTATAAATAGAGGGCATGGGATGGGGTTAATCAATGATTCTTGTAAGAGCAAATTTATGCTGGTGGTATGCCTAAGACCTCTTAGAGTAGCAGAAATCAGTGTCCTCGGTTTGCAGAGGAGTCCTTGTCTCAAAAGCTGGGTTGTAATCTCACCATTCCTTGTTTATCAATAAAGAAAGTTATTCTTCCAATCTTTGTATTGTTGATTTCTCATGTATAATGGATTATGAATGATTTCAATTATGTTACAATGAATATGCATTTCACTAACCTTTGATATATACATATATGAGATATTGCTTGAATAATTTGTCTTTCACAGGTGAATTGGAAGAGCCCTGTACGCTTTGAAGGAGATTGAAAGAGGAGAAGACGAATCTTGGATCAACCGTCATAAACCAGGTAAGTAAAGCCTTATTCCTATTCCTATTTCATTTTCTAGATAAGTCGATTGTCTGTAAGTGTCTTAGTAAGTTGGTAACCCCAAAGACCCTAGGTTACAAGGGTATATTGTCCTGAACAACAGCAGGAGTCAAATTGCAAAAACACATGGTGTATCCACAAATGTTGAGAGGGCCAAATTTTCTTGAAACTCATCTCCAAAAATTTGATCAAATTGAGCAAAAGACTGAGGGAAATCTATACAAGTTGTTGAAGAAACAAATTGGTTTAACAAATTCTCAGTATTCTGCTCCTGAAGTGCCCAGGGGTAGTCCCTGGGAAGGGAAAGGTATTCAAAATTCTCATCCCCAAAAGAACAATCTAACCACCACAATTTTTCAGCTAATGGTTGTGCTGGGGGGTATAAAACAAGTCTTTGCATAGACAACCCATTAGAAATGGCCATCTCCCCATCCCTACATCCTATAGAGTCATTAGTAGTGGCTAGCCCTGGTCTCCCTAGGATAATAGTATTTCCTTTAGAAGGATCATTTGATTCTACAACCATAAATTCAATGGGGTATTCCCATGAAGCCACTGATACAATAATATTATCCAACATTCCAACAAGTTTTACCATGGTAAGGTCTTCTAGTTCTAGGATTGAAGGGGTAGGTTAGAGAAATTGTCCCAACTGTAAAACTTCAAAAGCTATAGTGGTCATCATATTAATCGCATATCCTAGATCAATAAGTGTATTTTATATGGAAATATTATTTACAATAAAAGTTACTATTGGGCTCCCTGGATTTGTATATTTTGCAATTCTAGACTAGTCTATCATACACTCAGACATCTCTCCTATAACATGAATTGTGGTGGAGACTTTCTGTTTCTTACCTGGGTGTTTGATACACAGTTCCTTTATTAATTTGATGTAAATTGTCATATCCTTAATATCCCGTAATAGAGGAATTTTGACACATATTTTTTAATTCATTTAGAATGTCGTACTCAGGATGAATCACAGGTTTTTCTATTGCTAGTCGTTCTGGAAATGGAGGGATTGCTTGTTCCTGAGTTGGTTCTTGCTGAGGATGGGTATGCACTAGAACCTTTGAAACATCCTCATCCTGTAAAATGGTATCATTCATGAATTCATTGGGTTCTTCTTCTTCATTCTCCTCATGAATGATGACCAATGACTTGGGTTTGACATTCACAACTCTTCCATATCGTAATTGGATCTCGTGCATAGGTACAGTCAAAATAACATACTATGGAATAGTTTGCAACTCAATGATGTTGAGAGATTGAGTTGGATTATTGTTTGGGTTAGGTATTGGTTGTGTGGGTAATAATGTAGGTCGTGGGGGGTTTGTATTCTGGAAATGATGAGGTTGTTGTCAAATAAGGGGAACTGGAGGCACAAACCCAGGAAAAAATTGTTTGACATTGGGTGGGTACTGAGGATAAGGATGATTAGGTACAGAGATAGGTGGTGACTAGGGATATGCTTATCTCCTCCATCCCTATGGCCAATACTGATGCTCAGTAAATTGAGGAGGAGGAGGAGGGTACTGGGATGTCCAGTTCTTCCAACTTGAAGTGTTCCATTGTTGAGGTTGTTGGTAAGGATGATAATAGGGTGGGGGATGTGGTGAAAATTTTTGATATGTTGGTTGGTCTCTAGGTTTCCAAGGATGCCTCCTAGATGTTTCACCAATGTCCCCACTCTTATATATGGCTTGCAACCCAGGCAACGATGGGTATTTCTCTGTTGTATGATCATCCGTGCAAATGTGACATACAGAGATATTGTTCAATGGGAATTCCCATTGGGGATGCTTAGTCCTGCATATTGGACAGAAAATGCTCATTGTTGTCCGCTCTTCCTCTTACCTAGTTTTGTCTTGTAAAGCATCTAGTTGATAACCTATTGCTCCTAAAATATCAGTTTTGAAGTTTTCCAATAGGTTTCCTAATTCTATCCTTGTGACTCCTACAGAACTAGAGGTGTTCCCTTTTATATTTCTATTATAGGGCTCCCGAATATTTCTCCCAAATTCCCCCCTACTAAAGTAATTTATACACATCTCACCAATTTGCGCAAAGGGTTTATGGGAGATATCAACAGATGCCATGAGATTAAGGTTTTCTACCAAGTATTATGAGATCCCTTTAAGGAAGAGTGTCAGTATTTCATCTTCTCAAAGATCATTATATTTAGACTTGTGTAATGTATAAATAAACCTTTCGAGATAATCTTCTAATCTCTTGTCTTCGAGTTGTTGTATCTAGAAAATGTCGTTTCGAGAGTCTCTAGGTTTTCAATACTCTTGATATTTTCGCAAGAATGTGGTTTTTATATCTTCCCAAGTTCTGATACTATACTCTCCTAATCCCATGAACCATCTTAAAGCAGAATATTTTGTGTAGCAGGGAAAATTTTCAGTTTGTGAGAATCTTGTAGATAGTTATAGCTTCTACCAAGAATGTCAAACTCGAACAAAAATGTGTTCGGGTCGTCATTACTTTTCCCATAGAAAGTAGGTAATGAGGAAGGAGGGATGTTCTTCATATTTACATCCTATACAATGTCTAGGATAGGAAACCCGAAGGTAGCCTTCGTTCGATTTTTTACTTCTTCTTCCTCGTCATTTCTAACCTCATCATGATCTTCATTTTCTCCCCATCTCTCCATGCATATTCGATTTTTAAAGAGAGTGTACCTAGGAGGCTCCTTTCGAGGTGGTAATGGGGCATCCCAACGTTCCTTTTCAGGGGAGATATTCCTCCAATGAGAGAAGTTGTCAACCGTATGTTTACTATATTCTACAGGGGGCTAGGTTCTACTGTATATGTCTCAATCTGTGAAACAACTGTATTTATTGAGCTGCAAAAGAGAGCTTTTACCTGATCAGGATCAATGAAATTGATGAAGTTTGGATCCCCTACTAGTGAAAAAATTGTATCGTTATGTTTTGGTTCCAGTGGAGGGTTAAGGGTTTCCAATGGCTGGCCCTCTTGAACTTCCTCGGGAATGGGGTCTTTAGAAATTCCTGCCATGGTTTCTCTAACTTCTATGGATCCTCCTATAAGATCTCTCGAAAGACTCTCTTTAGGTTTCCAAGTATAACTACTTCCTATGTGTGTCTTCCGATACCTTTCCACTGAGTTAGTGGTTGGGGTGCTACTACCCCCGTAAAGGTTAGTAGGAATTTTGACAAAATTTTGAGAACTAGTTCTAACGTATCTACCTTTCGAATCTATAGGTATGTTCATGAAAATATAAACTAAATGAAAACCTACAATACTACTATTACTACTGGATTTTGGGACACCTGTTATAACAGATGCGCAGGTTCTTACCTCTCGTCTTTTTTCTCCCCGGCCACCAGCCTATAACTAAACTTCATAATGGAATTCTACCTATTCTACCTTACAGAACAACTCCCCGACAACGCCGCCAAAATGTTGTGTTTATATTGTCTTAATGAATCACCAAATATTTTATTATCTACGGGAACTTGTAAACTTGGATTTGACACAAAATATATGCTAAGGTAGAAGGGTACCTAGGGTGTCGTAGAAATATTTTAACAAAGAAAATATCGAAAGATCTTTCAAAATGAAAAACAGAGTCAAACTTCAGAAATCCAACTACTAAGTTAATTAGACTTGGACAAAACCAATAGATCAGAGCAGTATTAATCTATACTACTCTACTCTATGAATAATAACTAAAAAGATATATATAATACTATTCTAAGAAATAGGACTTGATATGGAATAAACGACTCTTTATAGGAAATCTATTATTTATTCAGCTTCTAGTCTAGGAATTAGAAAGTCTATAAACAAGTTCAGAACTCTAACTAAATGCAAACAAGAGATTATATTATCTGAGGCAAGATTATAGCTACTTAATTTATCTAAGAAATTCAATAATTAAACTATACATTCATTTAACCAATACACAATAACTATGCTAAATTATCTAGTTCCATTCTCCTCGAGGATTTTGAGGATATGCGTTCAATGCGACAGGAACTGGAGAAGGTGTTTCAAAATGACTTTCAAAGGAAATCAGGAAACTAAACAGATCTAAGTCTAATTTAACTTCTACAAAGAGGTGTAAACTAAAGAGTGTCTAGTTACAAGTGATAGCAAACATTGTGATTTATTATCTATCCATAAGCAAATGATTCTAGTTGAAAAGAGGTGTTATTAACAACTGATCTATTAATAAAGAAACAAGACTATTTTAATGATTACTTTGAAGTTGGAGGTATGGTACTCTAGAGAGGTAAAGCACGGAACAAATTTAAGGAAATAAATATAATCTAGAAGCAAGTAGAAAACTTAATAAAGATATTTACTTGAAAGTGAATTTGATCTAGAAGCAAGTAGAAAACTTAATAAATATATTTTATTTGAAAGTGAATTTGATCTATAAGCAACTAGAAAACTTAATAAAGATATTTTATTTCTGAATCAAATCCTATTCTATGAACATCTTCAGTAACTACAGAATAAGGAGGACAGATCCTATGCCAGAAATGATGATCAAATCATAAAGAACTAATGTACTTTTTTAGAGAATAACATTAACAAGTTTAATTCTAAAATCAATCTAAATGAGAATGAAGTAAGTCAAACTAGAAATGCAATTGACAAGTTCTAAAGCAATAATCAATTAAGAAATCAGAGACAAAAGAAACACAACTCAAAAACAAACTAAATCAAAAAGAAACGAAAGATAAGAATCATTATGGAGCTTAATGGATACTTCATGTGGTTTGAAATAAGGTCCTAATTATATATGACTACTGGTTGATTACAGAAAATAACCCTAATTCAAAAATTAGGAAAACTGAACTTTAAACAACTATAAAACGAAACAAGAAAGATTAAAGTCCGAACGATAGCCCGGATGAAAGTATAGAACGACAGTCCGAATGACAATCCAAATGGTGAAAAACAATGTAAATTATGAAATAAACAACCTAAATGATCCTGACACCAGGGGGTTTATGCATATGAGGCTATAGTGCAGAAAAAGATAACAACTAAGCTATTTAGCAATTGAAATAACATAAGAGCACTTATGCTAATCTACCTCTAAGAAGAGATGTCATTTCCTATTGTATAGTAAAACAAATTAAAATATAAATGAAATTAATCTACAACTACAAAATAATTAATAGAGTTGAACCTAACTATGAGCTAAGCCTGAAACATTAAACTGATTAAACTCTAGCTAATTGCAAATATGAAATTAGAGAACAAACTAAAAGAAAGGCTGAAAATAACTATGCACGATCGATCACTTTCAATTCTGGAAATATAAACTATGTTAACAACAACACAAAAATATATTAATAACAAAAAATACACGTTACGGGTGACAAAGTAACATCAACTACAGTAAATCGAATTACATATAGAAGCTGGAAACGAAAACTAATTACTACAAAAGGAAATAACGGAAATACACAAATGGAAGACCTCTGGTTGTTGATGGGAAATTCTTAGCAATTAGGGGTTGTGCTTAGATAAATCAATCACTCAAAAAAAAAGACATATATCCATAGCTGAAAATACAATTTTTATTAAACTGGAACATAGTTTATAGAGTTTCTATGCCAATGACGACTAACTTTCTCTCATAATGAGACATCTCTTTATAGATTTTACAATGGAGGAGCAGCTCGACCCTTTCAGTGGTAGACCTCTCTAAATATAGGCAGTATTAACTGCTAAAAAAAAGACTATATAACGATTTATGGCAGCGCATAGGCCGTCTTCCTAATCCCTTGGGTGTCGGTTCTCCTCGTGCGCGCAACTAGTGCGTTGATCTTTGTTGACGTGGGAAAATGATGTGGTGTTGGGTTGAGCGATTAGGAGCCACGATATTTTAGAGTAAGGAATACACATCATGAGGAATGCGTGGATAACAGAACCATGAAACCGTTATTTGCTTTTAATGCCCCAGAATATTCCAACCAACAAAGCTTTGGGTTGATCGGAGGGTTGTAGGACGATCTGGATGAAACTGTGTGTGTTTGGCATGAATGCGTGTCTAATTGGAGGTCCATTTAAAAACCATAGCCTGAAAAACAAGTCTATATACCAAGCACTTTTACAAATATCACATAATTGTAAATAAAACCTTGAAATAATGAAAATTAACCAAGACTTGTATGATATTCAATTAAATTCATACATGTGTTTAATTTATGGTCTGAATGGAAAGAAGTATGCCAAAAAGTGACAAAGGTAATGTCAATAGATCAAATAATAAACCAAAAATGATGACAAATTGGTATCAACACTCCCCCAAACCGGAGAGATGCTAGGTCCCACTGAGAAAAACAAACAGGAAGTTAGGAAGAATGCTGAGCTACGGTAGCAACTGCCTCTGACTTAGCAGAGGAAACGGGAGATTTGAATATCAACTTCATGCCTTGTGCCTTTAGAGAATTGTGAATCTCCTAACGAGAGTCACGCGAAGATGTTATGGCCTTATTGAGCTCTTCAACAGTCTTAAGTTAAATACGTAGATCCTTGTTTACGTGACGAAGATCAGCAATCATCTCGACATATATTTTATTTTGGCTTCTCGACTCTGTTAATTCTTGAGTCAATTGATCTATTGTCTGCTGATTCGGAGTAAATGGCTCTATAGGGCACTTTGAATCTTGAGGAGGAATCAATTCTCTGGATTGTGTTTCAAGGTCAATAAAAGGGACTTGCTCTTCAGGACTCATGCCTTGAGCAGATGGAGAAGTGGGCTCAAGAGCATAGGCTTTGAGAAACTCGACTGAGATGCTAGCCAGTGTAAACAGGGGCGAGTCAGAAATGGGTTCATCCACCTCAATCACACTATCTGGATGATCAAACTGAGGGGTAGGCTGAACGATGATCTAAACAAGATTCACCTTCTTATTCTTGGTTTGAACTTGCGGAAAGGGTAGAAATTCAACGGCCATAGGGTTGAAAGAGGTGGGTGAATGGCCATGCAAAATCACTTCTGAAGTATCTTCATCAATATGCACTACTTTAGTGCTTTTCTTTTCTTTGGGTGGGGTCTGACTGGGTTCAGGGTCACAAGTGTGCCTAGGACACTTTCGAGATTTTAAATGAGGGTTCAAGACCTTAAATACAAAATTTTCCCAGGTCAGGTTCCTCTCCTTTGACTGATGCACGATTAGGAGCTGGATAAGACTATGCATAGGATTAACCGTATTTTTTCTGACTTGGTTTGATAGCTTTTCCAAGCTCTTAAGGAAATAGAATGGAAAATTAAGAAACTATTGATTGACAAAATGTGCCAATAATCGGAAATGGCAAGCTTTAAACACAATGAACTTACCTTCTCAAATTATGAGGCGAATGATAATGGCCAAAGGATTAAGGTATTTCGGCTTGACCCATTCTCTATTAAACCCTTTCATAACCACAATATGCTAATAATATAGCTTGAGAGAGAAATCATGGGACGATCGAGGGAGAAACATATGTTTTTGCCAATGGATACCTTCTCTCGGGAGCTTGGTAGCTACGACAATGGTCTCTTCGATCACTGGAAAGGCGAGGTAACCAAGCATGAGAACCTTACCATTGAACCCTTTTTTGAATAACAATGAAATCTCCTGATTGTATCCCTATAGAAGGTGGAGGAATGGGTTTCACCCCGCTCGAAAGAAGATCTCTCGGAATTCTTGGAACTCCGGAATCTCGAACAAGTCCTGATAACTCTCAGGCTTGAGGCGATTAGGCATTGTTTAAGAAGGGGAAGAAGTGCAGGGTGGTTGCAGAGGATACAAAGGAATGGCGTTTGGATATCTCCATGAAGATGAAGGTAAGTAAGGATGAGGGTAAGGATCGTGACTTTAAAACATAATCTATTTAGGCGTTTGAGCGATCGTGGGATCGTGGTTTCCCAAGCTTGAGAAATCACACTATGGTTCAATACTTTGAATCGTGTGCCCTAATAATTATTTCGTATGGTTATGAATGATTCAACCATGTCCAAAGTAATATTTGGACATGTTGAATGAATTATTCATTACGGAATTTATAAAATACATTTAAAAACCATAATGACTTTAATTAATAGAATGATAGAACAACTAACGATTTCTGCATATGACTTGATGAGAGGGTAAGGGTAATAATTGTCGAAAAGATCCCGAAATCATATCATATCAACATGGGGTTAAACCATTCATTGGATGAGGTCGAGGTGAGTCCTAATGAAATACTAATGTTTTTATGAGCATAAGAATGAGACTCAATAGTCATGGGTTTGGTTTAGTGGATTAAAATCTTTTCCCATAATTAAAACTAAAATAAAATAACCCTCATGCTGCCACAATGTGACAGTTTCATTCGGATAATCATTTGGCATTCCATTCGGACCGTCATTAGACCCTTCCTATGATCATCCATATGGACCCTCTGTACAAGATGCGCTTTACTGAATCTGACTGCTGCTAATTATGTAGTAAATTTTTCTAGGATTCCAGCACACAATAGGATGATGCAAACCAACTTTATTGAACCTCAGTTGCGCTCTTCTTTATTCATCAAGGATTAGAACAATCTTCCGCTACTTGCATTATCCTGAAAACACCTATAATTTTCTCAGAGATAATTGAATATTCTTATAATAATCAGAAAGTAAAGACAGTTCTAACCTTCCCCCAAACCAAAAATATGGTGTGTCCTCAAGCCATCAAAGAAAAACTGATTGATTTCCAAATAGTTTAACAAATAATTATAAACTGTTGTTATCATTTTCATAAGAAAAAGAAATAATAAGTAGTAAATGGAGATGATTCAGATATGTACATTCATAAAAACAAATAACAGTGCTTAGAAAGACCATATGAATAATGATAGTATAACTGATGGGAAAATTGCCATAGGAAAAACCAGTCATCTTTGACTCATTTTAAAGATCTCTTGTCATCCGAAAAATATAGAGAAAGTTCACCCAGGAGTTTGTGAGATTCCCTTAGTTATGGGTCCGATTTCTAGGATAATCATATCCTAGGTATTATTTGAATTAGATGACAGGGTCCAAGCCCAACTTACATCCATTCTCTAATGACAGTATAAATAATTGGCCTAAATATGTATTTCATATAATCAATTTTTTTTCCAGATGAGTCATGTGTATAGTAATGCATTAACTAGATCTCCTTTACCTGATATTTCCCCGCTACTAGCAGGCTTGTTCAGTACCCCGACGGGTTTATCTTGGTACCATGCAAGCATAGCCCAACTGCCAGCAATCCTGTTCAATACCCCGACGGGTTTACTTGCATTTACCAATATTCCTTGTTTAAGATGATGCTACTTAGCATGGACCCGCTTCCAGCGAGCCTGTTCAGTACCCTGGCGGGTTTGTTTCGTATAATTATTTTAGTATGTGGAAGTCGGTTGGTACTAGAGAGTGTTAATCCTGCTAAACAGATAATTCAAATTTTTAGAGTGAACCTTATGAGTAACTTTTTATTTTAATAATAGGATGAATTATAAATCATGTCAAAAGAGAATAACATAAAGTTGTTCTTTGACCTCGGTCTATCTTCTTCATAAAAGATTAGTAATGTTTCCCACAAGTATAAATTTCACTTACTCTTGGGTTAGCTCCAAAAAAAATGCTTAAGAGACAAGTGTTGATAATGAGTCTAGGATGAACTAGTAGTCCATAGGTGTAATATAGAAATTTTGAAAAAATGATGATTAGAGTAGGTCTTAAGCAACTGTTCTAATTATAAATAAGAAATGTGCATGTCTGAATCAAATACCATAAAAGAATAAGGAATCATAGAAGAAAGTGGGTAGGAACGATATAAAGAACACTTTAACTTTCATTATAAATTTCAGTTTTCAATAAAAGAGGAGTTAGTATGTATTATGAGTTCTTAGAGCACTTCCCTTTCCAGAAAATATTTCATGAGCTGATTATAGAGATAAGGTTCTTGTAATCAAACTGCAAAACCACTTGTTAGATGATTCAAATTTATTCCCAACAAAACTTATGTACAGAGAAAAAGTCATATAAAATTTATCAAGATTAGGAAAAGGAAAAGAGTCTTCCTGTTTTTTTTACAAAATTCCATAAGCTGATTATAAAATTGAATTCCTTGTATAAATGCAGCCAACTTTTAGAAATGACTTTTATTTATTTGAAGAAACAAAGATATATCTACATATATACACGAAGACAACCCAAAATAATTTAAGAATTAGGAGGAGGATGAATGGATTCCTTTTCAACCAGCTCCATCTCCTTTTGTTGTAAGACATTCTGCACAAAATCTTGTTTAGATATTGGTTGATGGTAAAGTCTAAGCATATGTCCATTTACGACAAAGGAATTTTGCGAACCATCAATTGTCTTAATTTCTACTGACCCATTATCGAAGGTTGTAACTACCTCATATGGACCCATCAAATGGGTAGTTAATTTTCCTTTGAAATTTTTATACCTTGAGTCGAATAGTAATGCCCAATCCCTAGTGTTAAACTACTTTTGTTTAATAAATTTATCATGTCATTTTTCCATTGAATTTGTATTAACATTTTACTTTGGAGTGCATCTTGTCTAATCTCATCTAACTCATTAATCTGTAAAAATCGATGTTTCTGTGCCTCTTCCAAATCGATGCCTAATTGTACAGCCATACGAAAAGTGTTAACTTGGAATTCAATAGGTAAAAGAACTTGTTTCCCATATACTAGCTCATAGGGTGTATGTCCAGTAGTGTTTCTCCATGTTATTCTATAGGCCCACAAGGCCTTTGGGAGTCTATCTGCCTAGTCCTTATGATGTAGCTGAATGGTTTTGGTTAATATAGCTTCCAATACCTTATTGGTTGACTCTACTTGGCCATTAGCTTATGGGTGGTAAAGAGAGGATTTGTAATGTCGGATGCCATACTTTGTGGTAAGTTCTTTCATCAATTTGGAAGTGAATTGAGAACCTTGGTTAGTGAAAATTTCCCTAGGCACACCAAACTGAGTAAATATTTATTCATATATAAATTCCACCATAGATTTCCCTGTGGCTCGAAACAAAGCTTTATCTTCTACCTATTTGGTGACATAGTCAGTGCAAACTAGGATATACTTATTTTTGCAGGACATGGGAGAGATTGGTCCTACAAAATCAAGAGCCTATTTCTCAAAAGGCTCAATCATGACCTGAGGCTATAAGGGCATCTTGTCAGATGACATAGGTCTACCCATTCTTTGGCAACTGTCACATCCTCTAACATATCTGGAAGCATCCTTAAAAATGCTTGACCAGTAATACCCAGAATGAAACACTTTTTATGATGTCTGCTTGTCAAAAAAGTGTCCTCCACATGGCCCATCATGGCATGCATGGAGGATTTTTGTCACCTCGTCCTCCCGTACGCGTCTTCTGATAATAAGATCTGTGTCAGTACGAAAAATTTCATTATCAACCCAAAAGTATTTAGAACTCTAGGCTATAACTCGACATTTCTCGTGTGGGGACAAGTGGTTTGGTAACTTCCCAAATGCTAAATAATTAGCGATGTCTACAAACAAAAAGAGTTTGAACAGACAAAACAAATAGATGTTCGTCAGGGAAAGTATCATCAATGGGTTTATCACCATCATCATGTTGGATGCGAGAGAGGAAATTTGCTACTAAATTCTCTCTACCAGGTCGATCGAAGACGGTGATTGTAAACTCTTGTAATAGATGAAACCACCGGGTCACCCTACCATTGGTAATTTGTTTATTCATTAAGAATCTAATGGCAGAGTGGTCTGTATGCACAAAAAATCCAGATACTGTAATGTAATGGTGAAATTTGTTGATAGCATAGACTACTGGAAAAAAAAAATTTCAATAACAATGTAATTTTGTTCGACGGGAGTCAAATTTTTTCTAACAAAGTAGATGGCATAAGATGCTTGGCCTTCCTTTTGAGCTAGGACCCCTCCTATGGCCATGTCATAAGCATCAGTGGATATATGGAAAGGAAGGGACCAATAAGGACCCCTAAGTATTGGTGCCACTAATAACTTAGCCTTTAATACCTCAAAATCACTTTGATAGGATTCAGTCCATTGGAATTGTACATCCTTCATAGGCAGCTTAAACATTGGTGCAACTATTTTAGTAAAATTTTCAATAAAACGTCAGTAGTAGCCCGCATGGCCAAGAAATATCCTTACCTCCTTTTGAGTTTTTGGAGAGAAGAGATCAACAATCACTTCTATTTTAGCAAGGTCTACCTTGATCCCTTGTGAAGAGACATGATGCCACAAAACTATACCTTCAGTTAATAACATTTTACATTTTTCATGGCTAAGGGCTAGTTTTGTCTCATGACATCAGATCAGGACCTTTTCAATATTATCAAGAACCTTCTGAAAGGTATTACCATAAGTTGTAAAATCATCCATGTACACCTCTATGCAGTCGTGTATAAGATCAGAAAAAATTCCTAAGACTGCATGCTGAAAAGTGGCAGGTCCGTTATATAGGCCAAATGGAAAAAATCGATAGGAATATGTCCCCCAGGGGCAAGTAAAAGTAGTCTTATCCTGATCCTCAAGTGCTATCAATATCTGATTGTATCCACTATACCCATTGAGAAAATAAAAGTATTGTTTGTCAGACATGGTATCTATCATTTCGTCAATAAAGGGAAAGGGAAAATAGTCCTTAAGTGTAGCCTTATTCAGTTCTCGAAAGTCAACACAAATACTCCATTTCCCTATGAATTTTTTTGGGACTGCAACTAGAGGAGATGCCCATTTACTGTTTTAAATTGGGTAGATGAAACCAGCATTGAGAATTTTTTGCAACTCCTCCTTAACTATGTCCTTCAAAGCAGGATTCATCCTCCTCTGAGGCTTCCTTATAGATGATATACTCACATCCATGTAAATATGGTAAATACAAGTGTTAGGGTGTATACCCTTCATATCAATCTACTCCCATGCAAATTCCCTAGCTTGACTTCTAAGAACCTTGAGCAGCTTCTCTTGTTGGTTTTCACTTAGCCCTGCGTTTATGTGTAGAAATTTTCCAGGGCTGACCTCAAAAGGTATGGTATAAGAATTTGTATGCTCGTCAATTGCAAAAACACATGGTGTATCCACAAATGTTGAGAGGGAGAAATTTTATTGAAATTCATCTCCAAAAATTTGATCGAATTGAGCAAAAGACTGAGGGAAATCTATACACGTTGTTGAAGAAACAAATTGGTATAACACATTCTCAGTAGTATGCTCTTGAAGTTCCTAGTAGTAGTCACTAGGAAGGAAAAGTTCTTCAAAATTCTCATCCCCAAAAGAACAATCTAACCACCACAAGTTTTCAGCTACTGGTTGTGCTGGGGGGTATAAAACAAGTCTTTGCGTAGACAACCCATTAGAAATGGTCATCTCCCCATCCCTACATCCTATAAAGTAATTAGCAGTGGCTAGCCATGGTCTCCCCGGGATAATAGGATTTCCTTTCATTCTACAACCATAAAGTCAATGGGGGATTCCCATGAAGCTAGTGATACAATAATATCATCCAACATTTCAGCAGGTTTTACCGTGGTACATCTGCTAGTTCTAGGATTGAAGGGGTAGGTTGGAGAAACTGTCCCAACTGTAAAACTTCTAAAGCTGCAGTGGTCATCATATTAATCGCAGATCCTAGATCGATAAGTGTATTTTCTATGGAAATATTATTTACAATAACATTTACTACTGGGCTCCCTGGATTTGTATATTTTGCAATTCTAGACTAGTCTATCATACACTCAAACATCTCTCCTATAACATGAATTGTGGGGGGGTCTTTCTATTTCTTACCTGGGCATTTGATACACAGTTCCTTTATTACTTTGATGTAAATTGGTATATCCTTAATAGATTGTAATAGACAAATTTTGACACATATATTTTTTAGTTCATTTAGAATGTCATACTCAGGACGAATCACAGGTTTTTTTATTGCTAATCGTTCCGGAAATGGAGGGATTCTTTGTTCCTGAGTTGGTTCTTGCTGAGGATGGGTATGCACTGGAATATTTGAATTATCCTCATCCTATAAAATGGCATCATTCATGACTTCATTGGGGTCTTCTTCTTCTTTTTCATTCTCCTTAGAAATCATGACTGATGACTTGGGTTTGCCAATTCACAACTCTTCTAGATCATAATTGGATCTCGTGCACAGGTACAATCGACATAATATAGGATGGAAGAGTTTGCAACTCAATGTTTTTGAGAGCTTGAGTTGGATTATTGATTGGGTTAGGTATCGGTTGTGCGGGTAATAATGTAGTTCGTGGGGGGTTTGTATTCTAGAAATGATGAGGTTGTTGTGCAATAAGGGGAACTAGAGGCATAAACCCAGGAAAAAATTGTTGGATATTGGGTGGGTGTTGAGGATAGGGATGATTAGGTATGGAGACAGGTGGTATCTTGGGATATGCTTGTCCCCTCCATCCCTGTGGCCATTACTGAGGCTGAGTAAAATGAGGAGGAGGAGGAGGGTACTGGGATGGCAAGGGTTTTGCCAACTTGAAGTGTTCCATTGTTAAGGTTGTTTGTAGGGATGATTATAGGGTGGGGGTTGTGGTGAAAAATTCTGAAATGTTGGTTGGTCTCTAGGTTGCCAAGGAGGCCCCCTAGATGTTTCACCAATGTCCCAACTCTTATATATGGCTTGTAACCCAGGAAACGATGGGCAGTTCTCTGTTGTATGATCATTTGTGGAAATGTGACATACGGAGATATTGTTCAATGGGAATTCCCATTGGGGATGCTTATTCCTGCATCTTGGACAGAAAATTCTCATTGCTGCGCACTATTCCTCTTGCCTCTTTTTGTCTTGTAAAGCATCTAGTTGAGAACCCATTGCTCCTAAAATATCAGTTTTGAAGTTTTCCAATAGGTTTCCTAATTCTATCCTTGTGAATCCTCCAGAACTAGAGGTGTTCCCTTTTATATTTGTATTGTAGGGATCCCAAATATTTCTCCCAACTTTCCCCCTACTTCTAGAGTAATTTCTACACAACTCACCGATTTGCACAAAGGGTTTGTGGGAGATATCGCTAGATTATATGATATTAAGGTTTTCTACCAGGCTTCTAAGATCCCTTTAAGGAAGAGTGTCTGCATTGCATCTTCTCAAAGGTCATTATATTTAGACTTGTGTAATGTATAAATAAACCTTTCAAGATAATATTCTAAGCTCTCGTCTTTGAGATGCTGTATCTTGAAAATATCATTTCGAGAGTCTCTAGGTTTGCAATACTCTTGATATTTATTCAAGAATGAAGTTTTCATATCTTCCCAAGTTCTGATACTATACTCTCCTAATCCCATGAACCATCTTAAAGCAGAATCTATTAGTGTAGTAGGGAAAAGTTTGAGTTTGTGAGCATCTTGTAGATAGTTAGAGCTTCTACAAAGAATGTCAAAATCGAACAAAAATGTGTTCGGGTCTTCCTTACTTTTCACATAGAAAGTAGGTAATGAGGAAGAAGGGATGTTCTTCATATTTACATCCTGTGTAGTGTCCAGAATAGGAAACCTGAAGGTAGTCTCATTTCGATTTTCTACTTCTTCTTCCTCGTCATTTCTAACCTCATCATGATCTTCATTTTCTTCCTGTATCTCTATGTAGATTCGATTTTTAAAGAGAGTGTACCTAGGAGGCTCCTTTCAAGGTGATAATGGGGCTTCCAAACGTTCTTTTTTAGGGGAGATCTTCCTCCGATGATAGAAGATGTCAGCCGTATTTTTATTATGTTCTACAGGGGGGTAGGTTCTACTATAGATGTCTCAATCTGTGAAACAATTGTATTTATTGAGCTGCCAAAGAGAGCTTTTACCTAAGCAGGATAAATGAAATTGACGAAGTTTGGATCCTGTACTAGTGAAAAAGATGTATCGTTAGGTTTTGGTACCACTGGAGGGTTAAGGGTTTCCACTGCCTAATCCTCTTGAACTACCTCAGGAATGGGGTCTTTAGAAATTCCTACCAGGGTTTCTCTACCTTCTATGGCTCCTCCTGTAAGATATCCTGAAAGAGTCTCTTTAGGTTTCCAAGTATAACTAATTCCTATGTGTGTCTTCCGATACCTTTCCGCTAAGTTAGTGTTTGGGTTGTTACCCCCCCTGTAAAGGTTAGTAGGAATTTTGACAAAGTTTTGAGAACTAGTTCTAACGTATCTGCCTTTCGAATCTCTAGGTATGTTCAAGAAAATATAAACTAAATGAAAACTACAATACTACTATTACTGTTGGATTTGGGTGCACTTGTTATAACATATGCGTAGGTTCTTGCCTCTTATCTTACCGCTCCCCTGCCACCAGTCTATTACTAAACTTCATAAGGGAATTCTACCTATTCTACATTACAGAACAACTCCTCGGCAAGGGCACCCAAATGTTGGGTGTTATAGTGTCTTAATGAATCAGTAAATATTTAATTATTGACCAGTGCTTGTAAACTTGGAGTTGACAAAAAATATATGCTAAGGTAGAAGGGTACCTAGGGTGTCATAGAAATATTTTAACAAAGAAAAGATCGAAAGATGTTTCAAAATGAAAAACCAAGTCAAACTTCAGAAATCCAACTACTAAGTTAATTAGACTTGGACAAAACCAATAGATCAGAGAAGTATTAATCTATACTACTCTACTCTATGAACAATAACTGAAAATATATATATAATACTATATTCTAAGAAACAGGACTTGATGTGGAATAAACGACTCTTTATAGGAAATCTATTATTTATTCAACTTCTAGTCTAGGAATTAAAAAGGCTATAAACAAGTTCAGAACTCTAACTATATGGAAACAAGAGATTATATTATCTGAGGCAATATTATAGCTACTTAATATATCTAAGAAATTCAATAATTAAGCTATACATTCATTTAACCAATACACAATAACTAAGATAAATTATCTAGTTCCATTCTCGTGGAGGATTCTAAGGATATGCGTTCAATGTGATAGGAACTGGAGAAGGTGTGTCAAAATGAATTTCAAAGGAAATCAGGAAACATAATGAAATTAAGTCTAATTTAACTTCTACAAAGAGGTGTAAACTAAAGAGTGTCCAGTTACAAGTGATAGTAAACATTGTGATTTATTCTCTATCCATAAGCAAATGACTCTAGTTGAAAAGAAGTGTTATTAACAACTGATCTATTAATCAAGAAACAAGACTATTTTAATGATTACTTTGAAGTTGGAGGTATGCTACTCTAGAGAGGTAAAGCATGGAACAAATTTAAGGAAATAAATATAATCTAGAAGTAAGTAGAAAACTTAATAAAGATATTTACTTGAAAGTGAATTTGATCTAGAAGCAAGTAGAAAACTTAATAAAGATATTTTATTTGAAAGTGAATTTGATCTAGAAGCAAGTAGGAAACTTAATAAAGATATTTTGTTTTTGAATCAAATCATATTCTATGAACATCTTCAGTAACTACAGAATAAGGAGGACAGATCCTATGCTAGAAATGATGATCAAATCATAAATAACTAATGTACTTTTTTAGAGAATAAAATTAACAAGTTTAATTCTAAAATCAATCTAAATGAGAATGAAGTGAATTAAAATAGAAATGTAATTGACAAGTTCTAAAGCAATAATCAATTAAGAAATCAGAGACAAAAGAAACACAACTCAAAAACAAACTAAAGCAAAAAGAAACAAAAGATAAGAATCATTATGGAGCTTAATGGATACTTTATGTGGATTGAAATAAGGTCCTAATTATATATGACTACTGGTTGATTACAGAAAATAACACAATTCAAAAATTAGGAAAAATGAACTTTAAATATGTGTAAAACAAAAGAGGAAATATTAAAGTCCCAATGACAGTCCAGATGACAATATAGAATGACAGTCTGGAAGGTGAAAAACAATGTAAATTACAAAATAAACAACCTAAATGATCTTGACACCAGCTGGTTTATGCATATGAGGCTGTAGTATAGAAAAAGACAGTAACTAAGCTATTTAGGAATTGAAATAAAAGAAGAGCACTTATGCTAATCTAACTCTAAGAAGAGAATTAATTTCCTATTGTATAATAAAATAAATTAAAATATAAATGCAATTAATCTACAGTTACAGAAGAATTAATAGAGTTGAACCTAACTATGAGCTAAGCTTGAAACATTAAATTGATTCAACTGTAGCTAATTGTAAATATGAAATTAGAGAACAAACTAAAAGAAAGGCTGAAAATAACTATGCGCGACCGGTCACTTTCAATTCTGGAAATATAAACTATGTTAACAACAACACATAAATATATTAATAACAGCCGTGAATGTTACAAGTGACAAAGTAACATCAACTACAGGAAATCGAATTACATACAGAAACGAAAACTACTTATCTGCAAAAGTAAATAATGGAAATACACAAGTGGAAGACCTCTGGTTGTTGAGGGGCCTTTCTCAACAATCAGGGGTTGCGCTTAGATCAATCAATCACTGACGAAAACAAAGACATATATCCACAGCTGAAAATAGAATTTTTATTAAATTGGAACAGAGTTTACAGAGTTTCTATGCCAACGACGACTAAATTTCTCTCATTGTGAGACATCTCTTTATAGCTTTTACAATGGAGGAGCAGGTCGACACTTTCAGCGATCGACCTCTCTAAAGATAGGCAGTATTAACTGCTAAACAAACAACTGTATAATGATTTACGACAATGCACATGTCGTCTTACTAATCCCTTGGGCGTCGGTTCTCCTCGCGCACGCAGCTAGTGCGTTGATATATGTTGACATAGGAAAATGATGTGGTGTCGGGTTGAGAGAACAGGAGCTCGGATATTCTAGAGAAAGGAATACGCATCATTAGGAACACATGGCTAATATAACCATGAAATCATTCTTTGCTTTTAACGCCCTGGAATATTCCAACCAACAAAGCCGCAGGTTGATCAGAGGGATGTAGGGCGATCTGGATGCAACTATTCATGTTTGGCATGAATCTATGTCTAATTGGAGGTTCGTTTAAAAGCCATATCCTGCAAAACAAGTCTATATACCAAGCAAGTGTACAAATATCACATAATTGTGAATAAAACCTTGAAATAATGAAAATTAACCAAGAATTGTATGATATTCAATTACATTCATACATGTTTTTAAGTTTTGGTATGAATCACAAGAAGTATGCCAAAAAGTGACAAAGGTAATGCCGACAGAGAAAATAATCAACAAAAAATGATGACAAAATTGGGATCAACACACTTACACACTCACTTCTAGATCAAACCTGTCAGATCCGAAACAACAGGATATGAACTCCTAAGAAAGTAAATCTACAACTAACCTATCCTAAGATTCGAGGACATCAGTGGATATTTTCCATTATTACAATCAAACAAATCCTATACACAAACCCAATTTCAAGTAATCAACAACTAACCCTATCCTTCTAGAAATGATTAAATTGAGGCAGAAAAGGAACATTTCCTGCTCAATCAGAAAACATAGGAATTTGACTCGATGCTCCTGCATCATACTCCAAGGGAAGAAAATAATTCTTCAATATGTCTTCAAGATCCACATTGTACTTGGAAATCTCCAATTCAGTCATCCATGCTTCATCTTCAACTGGATGATCTTTCCACTTGACCAAATATTGAAAATAATCTCTGTTCCTGGTGTTCTTTGAAATTCTATTATCAAGGATACATTCAATCTATGGATGTTCTTTATGAGGAAATTTCCCTTGCCAATCGATTAGTTGACCATATTTACCTGAGACTATTTCTTTTGTCTGAACACCTGAATCCTTAAAAATATATAGATCTGAAACGTTAAAAATTGGATAAATTTGAAGATTAGAAGGTAGTTCTATTTCATATGCATTTGCAGAAATATTCCTTAAAATTTTACAAGGTCCAATTTTCTTGAGCTTCAGCTTAGTGTAGTTTCCCTGAGGAAACCTCTCCTTCCTAAGATAAGTCATTATTAAATCTCCAACTTGAAAATCAACTTCCCTTCTTTTCAAATCTGCTCTCTGTTTGTATTTTCTAGCAAGTCTTTCCTGCAATTTCTTTTTAATATTTTCTTGTAGCTCATGCATACTAGATGCAAAATATTCACCATCTGCACTCCTCATTTCCTGTCCTCCCAAATTCCTGAGTTCATACACTCCTCTTGGGTGCATCCCATACACAATATGAAAATGACTCATACCTGTAACTCTCTTAGGTGAATCATTGTAAGGAAACTCAGCTTGAGCAAGAGATAAATCCCATTGTTTTGGATTTTCATAAACAAGACTTCTCAATATATTTCCCAAGCTCCTATGTACCACTTCAATTTGTCCATTATTATGAGGATTATAGGAAGAGCTAAAACTAATATGCGTACCAAATTTCTTCCACAAAGTTCTCCAAAAATGACCAACAAATTTAGTATCCGTGTCAGACACAATGCTTAAAGGAAGACCATGTAACATCGCAATTTCTGAAAAGAACAAATTAGCAATAGTTGTTGCAACATTGGTAATCTTACAAGCAATAAAATGAGCCATTTTTGAAAATCTATCCACTACTACATAAATAGAATAATTTCCTCTCAGAGTTCTAGGAAATCGTAGAACAAAATCCATACAGATGGTATCCTAAGGCCTAGTTGGAAGAGATAGGGGTTGATACAGTCCAGTTTTTTGTGTCCTTCCTCTGGCATGTTGACATATCCTGCATTTCTCAACAAACTCCTTCATATCATGCTGCATTCTTGGCCAAAAATAAAAAGGACTCACTTGAGCAAATGTTTTGTCGTGTCCAAAATGACTTGACAAACCTCCACTATGTTTCTCCTGTATCAGATTTTCTCTCATAGAACATTTAGGAATGCACAATTTACTATTTCTAAACAACAACCTTCTTGTATCATGTACTGCAACCATTGAATTCTATTATGGGATACTGGATTTTCACAGGTTGCATATATATCCTTAAAATCCACATCTTCCTTATACATATTAACGAAAATTTCAAATCCTGAAGTACTGACCTTAATCTCCTGCATGATCAAATTTATTCTACTTAAGGCATCAACATCCTTATTAGATTTTCCACTTGTATGCTTGATCACAAAAGTAAAGTTCTGGCAAAATTCCACCCACTTAGCATGTTTCTGATTCGATTTAGGTTGACTATTTATAAACTACAAATAATGATTATCTAAATATAGCACAAACTCAATTACACATTAAATCAAAGTTTATTAATGGAAACTAATTTAAATACATTTACAAACTAATTTAATAAATCCAATGCTACAAATTACAAATTAAATACTATAAACTTTAATAAAATTCTACAAATTACAAACCAAACATTAAAACTTAAATAAGTTACAAACTAAAGAAACTAAACTAATTAATTAAACTAATAAATTATAAACTAAATTACAAACCAAGTTTCTACAAACTAAAATTAACAAACCAAATTTACAAATTAACATATCATAAATTACCCAGTAAGAAAACTAAACTAAATTCTACTTTATTTCCTACTTTATTATTTAAACTAAATTCGTATTTTATTAGTTGAAACAAATAAAAATTCCTGTAATTTAATTCCTATAAACTAAAATCATGCAGCTAAATTCCTATCAAATTACCTAAAACATAAAGCTTTAATTTTAAAAACTAAACTTTATCAGATTATCAGACATTGAAACTAGGGATGAGACCAGCAATTGTATACCAATTATATGAGAGCTGCAAACACATCCGAATCATGTGAGAGAGAGCTGCAAACACATACATATTCTATGAGAACTGAAAACGATTATTTTTAATTTTTTTAGGACGCCGGTAGTCAAGCCAAAAAGTAATTGATCTGTCATTAAAGCCAAGTTTACAGGTAAAGAGATGTTCTACAGACAACATACCAGCTTGTTTAAATAAAAATGTTAATAAAATAAAGAAACCTCATTTAAACTCATACTCTGCTTTAAGAATTGCAAAAATGAATTCTACAACAATGACATAGTCTTACAAAATTAATAAAACGGATCAAACTAAGGTTTTAATTTGTACATGTAGACATTATGGGATCAACAACATGTAGACATTATGGGACCAACAAGAACCATACTACTAAGGTAAGTCAAGCCAATGAATTGTTTCATCCACGAAAATTAAGCCTAGTGCGGAACTCAGTACTAGAATAAGTGCGGAACTCAGTACTAGAATAAGTGTTGGAATGAGTACCATAATGCAACACTGGATAATATTTCATAGCACAAGAGTTGCTAGCATGATGATTGTTTTACCATTGTCAAAATTACATTTAATACATCAAAAGTAATCGATTATAAATCTTTTACATTTATGAGCTTTAATTAATATAATAAAGTAAAAGATAGTCATTTTAAAGATAGATGTCAAACTGCTAATAAATAGGCTATGAAATTAATGAAATAAAGTCATGAAAAAGAATAATATGTGGAGCCCATCATCTACTTCCCCTGAAGGTGTCTATTATAGGTGCATAAATTTGACTAAAATTCTTGATGAAATTTCTATAAAAGCTTGCAAGACCATCAACACGTCTTACCTCATACATATTCCTTGGAGTTGGTCAATTCAAAATTGCTTGCACCTTCTTTGGATCCATTTTTAACCCTTCTTTTGAAACCACGAATCCCAAATAAATCAATTCTTTCTTTAGGAAACTACACTTTTTTATATTTATCAGCAACTTCTCTTTTGGTAGGGTTTCCAACACCAATTTAAGATGTCTCAAATGTTCTTCTTTATTCTGATTGATAGTGATCTTACTGGTTTCTCGGGAGTCGGTGCACATATGCCATCCACCATCCTTCTTTGGGATAAACACAGTGAGAACTGCACACAGACTCGAACTTTCTTTCTCCAAACTTTATCCAATAGCTCTTGTATCTGTTGCTTGATCTCTTCATTCTCTTGAGGAGTGAGTCTGTAGGCTGCCTTATTAGGTAAACTTGCACCAGGTAATAAGTCAATATGATGACTAATACTTCTCACAGGAGGTAAAGCATTTGGTAACTCATCCACTATATTATCAGCATACTCATCAAGCAAGATTTTAACTTCATTAGGAAAATCCTCCAAATTTGTAGAAGTGAAAATTACCCTTGGTTTTCCAACAAGGGAAAAACGCAGTTCTTCTTCTCTCTTGACTTCTTGTAATAGTTCCTTCCTATTCATTAGCAAAATATTGGATCCTGAATCTTCTTGGGCTACTTCATCTTTCATATGTAACAATGTATGTTTCTTTCCATCGTTTTCCAGAGAATAAGTGTTTTTCCTTACATCATGAATGACTTGTATGTCATATTTCCATGGCCTCCCTAAGAGTACATGATGCACATCCATAGGAATTATATTACATAATACCACATCTTTATAAGTACCAATTTGAAACTCCACATTGCATCGCTCATTCACCAAGAGCTGAGGTCCTTTGTGCAACCAAGACATTTTATAAGGAGTGGGATGTTTCATCCTATTCAATCCCAACTTCTGTACCATCTCAGTGGAGACCAAATTATCTGTAATACCACTATCAATAACCATCTTGCAACATTTCCCTTGTGACTTGCACTTAGTCCTAAACAGACTCTTCCTCTGGGTTGGTTCATGCACTTCCTTATTTGTTTTCACTAAAACTCTCTTCATCATAAGAGATTCTCCTTCTTCAGGAGGGTTATTCACCTTTGCTTCTTCATTGGACTCCTCATGAGCCTCAACAATATTTGCATTCCTACAAACTATATTTTTGTTCTTTGGTAACCCCCATGACATGTTTCCAATCTCACCACATGTATAACATTTCACTTCTCTATTTCTGCCTCTTCCTCTAACATTAAACTTGCCCCCTCTAAATCCTCATCGTTGGGGTGCCTAGCTAGTATAACCTTCTGCCTCATCTTTAGGGGTCTGAAACTTACCTCCTTTGTTTGGAGATCCTTTCCCTCTTGTTGTACTTCTCCCTCAAATATTTTGGTTATGTTTTCTTAGTAGCTTCTCTTCTACCCTTAAGGCTTCTTGATAAGCATATTCAACAATATTCAAATTCAACAAGTTGATATCATCTTGTATCTCATATCTTAGTCCATTTATATACCTGGCCACTCTTTATATATCCCCTTGTATCTGTCCAGCTCTAATACTCAGCCTAAAGAATTCTTCCTTGTATTCTTTAACAATCATACCCTTTTGTCTAATATTCTGTAGCTGTCTAATGAGAGTCAACTAATAATCCTTAGGCATAAATTGACTTTTAATTTGATCTAACATTTGATATTTCTCTATGGATCTGAAGTTCATCCCACCAGATAGATGCATATCCTTTCAGTCTTGTCACTGCATATTCCACCTTCTTTTTATCTTCAATTTCTTCAAAATCAAAGTACTTTTCTAGCACATTGATCCAGTCCATAAGTTATTCGACATTCAAATTACCTTCATACATAGGAACTTCAACTTTAGGATTGTTATTAGCTTTTACAAGCATCTTCAATACCTTCATTTATTTAGCAATCTTCTCTTGCTCTTCTTTAAAGGATTCTCCTTCATCGCTGATATCTATACTCTCTGAATTCCTTCTCTCCATAGCCTCCATCCTAGCTTGGAGCTTCCTTAATTCCCTTTCTATGTCTGTCTCTGCAGCGTGTCTTCGTCGACCACCTCCTACTGGAACTCGACGTGCTCGTCCTCGCCTTGGTGGCATATTTCTATAGGCTCTGATATTTTTCTATGATACAAAAACTAATGGTAAGTAAGAGCTAGCAGGCCTAAACTGATCCAAATCAACCTAAATCACTGATTAAAATATTCTTCCACAACTTCAATTCCGTAGCCAGCTTTTCACAAGCTTGATTCCACAACTAGTGTTCTGCAAGCTTGATTTCACAACCTCAGTTCTGCAACTCAATTTCTGCAATTGAGTTTCCACAACAACTTTTCTACAATCATATTGTGGATTGTAGATGTGCATTCACACTTTCCTCGAGTTGGACTTCCGTAATATTCTCTCGCAAGTTTCTTTGTGTAACTCCTTTGAGCCATTGATTTCTTGTGGAATCTCTCATGTCCATTGATATATGATCAAGGGTGGAACTTCACTTTAACTTTGTGGATCTATTATCTCCCGTACACTTTTCTCTTGCGGAATTCATCCAAAACCGTAGATCAGTCTAAGATACATATTTTGAACTCAGATTGTTAGGGTCAAATTGATCAGTGAAACAATCAATTTCCTTCATGTTACATTCACATGAAAACATCTCTGTCTACATGATTTCTCTAAACATCTATGTCAATATTAAATATTTGTAGACACAAATAATTTAAACACGCTTTTGGTTATTGAAAAGAAGACAAAGAATTCACAATATTCACGTAGAGGCTATTACTATGTTCTTCATTTCATTAACCACACTACACACATTCACACTCACTGCCTCACTCACTTACACACTCACACACTCATTGCCTCACTCACTTACACACTCACACACTCACTGCCAGATCTGTTACATTTGATACTTAAATAGAGCTCCGTCAAACTTGTCATATTTGATACAACAGGACTTGAACTCCTAAGAAAGTAAATCTACAACTAACCTATCCTCGAGCACCCTCTTGCAATATTCAAGGACATTAGTGACGATTTGTCATTATTACAATGAAACAAATCCTATCTATAAACCCAATTTCACGTAATCAACAATTAACCCTATCCTTCTAGAAATGATTACATGGAGGCAGAAAAATAACATTTCCTACTCAATTAGAAAACATAGGACTTTGACTCGATGCCCCTGCATTAGGAGCTAAGATAGGTTCTATTCTTGGATTAAAAATTGGCATTATTCTTAGTGCTACAAAGGAAGCCAAACCAGATGCTAAACCTACTATTTTAAATGGTGCTATGCCTAGTTCTATTCTTGGTGCTAAAGTAGGTGCTAAACTCGACACTAATTAACATTTAGTTTAGCACCTACTTTCAAAAAAAGGCACAATAGCATCGACTTTGCCTAGAAAATGAAGTTTAAATTAAACTAAAAGTGTTAGAAGACGCCAAAATGAGATCTAAGATGATAATCACAGGTTTTGTTGTAGTGTATGAGAAAGTGTTATTCATCTACGACCCTCTTAGTGTGACAAAGAAAAAAAATCTTTCATACCATGACAATTTAGGAATTTTCTAGTGCCAGGTGTTCACATGGAGCTTATTAGAGTTTGTTCTTATTTTAACAATGTTGATTTTATTCTTTGTGCTAGTTTTAGTTAAAACAAAGAGATACTTTTGATCTTATGGATTAAGGTTGATAATGTCCTTATAATATATTAATTTTCTATCATCCACTAATTCTTTATCACTCCAAAAATTATCCTTGAATTTGGATGAAAAATTCTTTTGATATTATCACTTCCTCACCTCCCCAATGGTTTAGCCAAGACATGGTGTCTTTATGCCAATCTTTCCTAAAGGGAAACTAGTTTTTACTAGAGTATGGAGTATTCTTAAGAACCCTCTTGTCTCCATTGTTATTTATCATGTTTGTGTACATTACATACCTAGTCATAGCAATCCTCTCAATAGGAGCAGAGACTATCTCTTATAAAGAATATAAGATAGAGTGTATTGCTTTTAATTTTGAAATTTATTACTCAAAAAATAAAATAACAAAATAAAAGTTTCCAATCAATAAATCTTGAATAAACCATATACTACACTTTAAAAAATATTGTTTGTATAAATGAGTTGCTACCTCTGCCTGTGCTTCTGCTTAGGATGTCAGATCAACTGCTTATGGGACTACAACTAGAAAAGGCTAAACAAAAGGACATTTATATTTACATGGAAAAAAGGCAAATGGTGGCTAAACAAGGGGCTCTGTTGCCTTTTAAACTGCTGACAAAATTGACTTTTCCTCTTATAAAATTATATGAAATCATATGCATGATTCTTCCTTTGCATTATGTTATATTCAATGATTTATATACTTCCGTACTTTGATTCCTTTTTAACAGTTAAATGACAAAATGACTTACAACGATATTGCAACCATGTCTTATAAGAATGGACGCTAGCTATCACAACCTGCATCATATGAAAAGTGTTTTCATCCAATTAAAACATTTTCAATTAGTTAGCATTGAGGGGTAGCTTAGTTGGTTGGTGTTTCTGAGTTTAATACTAAAGAAGTCGAGGTTTGACGTTAGATTCTTTGGGCCCTTTGAGGTTAGGCTACCAAACCTGGAGTTGACAAGCTGAGACCCATTCAGGTGCCCCTAAGAATTATTGGCATGGATGTAGGGATGCCTCTATCTTCTAAGAATATGAACCACATGAAAAGAAAAAATCATTAGTGTGTTTCAATGGTTAATGTTGAGTCGAGTGGTTTAGTAGATGTTGGTAGAAGGCATAACTATAAAATTGTTGCAGATTTTTTTTAAGTTTTGAAACTCTATAATGTTTATGGAGAGTGAAACTTATTTAGTGTCTAATTTGTTTATAATGTTTATGGAGAGTGAAACTTATTTAGTGTCTAATTTGTTTTATATAAGAATAGATGTGTTTTCAAGAGTGAAAATTGAGTGTTCTCTACATATTGATTTTGAAAATTGAGAGCTCTTTACATTCCTCTTTTCATTAAATGTTGTTTTTTAATTTAGTTGATTTGATTTCAATTAAAAATAATATAAATAATAGAGAAAGCTTAAATTCATTTATTTGTTAATTTCTATTTTACAAAAAAGTTAATTTAAATGTAATCTAAATTAAATAAAATTTAATTATTTAATATTAAAAATATCTAAAATTTAAAAAAAAATGTAGATAATTATATAGAACTTATTTTACAATATTGTGAAAATATATTATTATAGAACGTATTATTTTAAGTTAATTCATGAAATATTAAAAAAAATTGAAATGAAAATTAATGAAGTTAAGGCAATAATACACTTTCTATATAATGAATACAAAATTTGCCTTGAAAAACCCAATACATATAAATCCAACGAGAAGGTGAAGTGTTTTGTGTTCTTGCTTTTTTCTTCCTACTTAAATGCACTCATGATAGAGTTGTCGTGGACATACTCCTACATTATTTTCTCTATTATGGAACCAAATATGTAGGCCTTAAACGCCCTCCCTAAGGTTCTGAACCTACCTACCCTTAAAATAGGTCATACAAACTAATAACTCCATTTTTTTCATTCAAAAAATACAATAATAAATGACAAAATCCTTTAAAAATGATATATATATATATATATATGCTCGGGAGAGTGAGGACGGATGGCGCAGAGGAGATAGGGCGCATGCCAATGCAGGTGGCAGCTCTTCCCATACAGACCTCCAGGATTGACATGCACTCACTGTCCTTTGGTTGCGATGAAAGATGCCCCAAGCGTGCTTAATCTCCCCCACGCTGCTAACCTGATCCGGTGTTGCTCTGCAATGACGTCCATTACTTTTCCTCTGTACCAGCCTGCTAGTCTAGATCTCCTCACCATGATGAATCATACTCGGCTTGGATGCCAATGGATTCTTCGTCCGCAGAGAAATTTCTATAACATGTGGGAACCAGAGCTTCACAATCCGGATAGGAGCCATTACGACATCGCTCAGACAAAGAGGTTAAGTTACATATGCTCATTCGTTGGGGTTCTGTCGCTGAGTTTTCTTTGCAGAAGTTTTATTGCTCTTCCTCATTATGAGCTGCTTCACTCCCCCTGGTGTATTGGGATCTCTTCTCAATGAATGCCCCAGACAATAGTAGCCTAGCTTGGCCTTCACCCACCTCCTCGGCGATGTCTTCTGCTGGTAAAGGCATGAACAATGTGTATTGGGAGGCTCTCTTCCGGGAGGAAACTCCAGATCACATTCATGAATCCATCAGAACCATGGAGGCTGAGATTTACGGGGAATTCAAGCTCAGGCTTGGGCCTAAAGTCACCATCTCGAACTATTGTAGGATGAAATTCATTTTAGCCAGAGCTATGATAGAACGAGAAAGCTTTGGGGATTATTGTGAAGCTCACTATAAACACCTTCAAGGAGGATGTTGAGCAAGGTCTAGTCCATATGACAGATCTCATGCAGCTCTCGAAACCACCCTTCCAACATGCCAACAAGGACACCAAAGAAGCCGACACCAACAAAGCCAATGAGGATGAAGTTGAATCTTCTGGAAAAATATAGCAGCCCTTCCCAGTGACTCTGGTTTTGCTCTCTTTATGATTTTTTCAGCACTTTTTTCTTCTTTAACCTCTTTAGATGTACGAAGCTGCCAATGTATAAAGGCTGGGAAGCTAAAGCTATGGTTAGATATTCGGTCTGGGCCTTTTGCATACCTCTCTCATGTGGTTCCATGACCATCACCTAACTCCATACTTTTGAAGTCAGCCACGACTATGTATTTATTTTTTTTCATTATACAATAAAAATAACACGTCTTACTGATAAAACACACACATATATATATACATACATACATATATATACATACATACATACATACATACATACATATATATATATAATATCTTCTAAAATTTCTATACATCAAATAAATATAAATATTTAAAATAATGATTTATTAATACGTTTTTAATTATTGGTTTTTTTTAACTTTTGTCACGGGCCATGTCCATGGAAAAACACACCCCTTTCACATAACAATTTTGCTAACTACTTTCTAACAAAAAAAAATGTTAAAACATATTCAACTTAGATAGTTCTTTTACATTTACTACCATATCTTTTAAATTTCGAAAACCTATTTCGCATCCTTCATCACTTATGTCTATACTCATTTATAAAAACGTTTTTTCTTGGTCTTCGTGAGTAGTTAATATATTTGGAGACGTCGTTTTGTATTTTACGCCTTGTATCTTTTTTGTCATATTTTATCCCATTTTCTATTTTTAACCATTTTTTTGTTTTTTTTGTTTATGTTTCTTTAGGTATATTTGTGTTAAATTTTTTTTACAAGAGAACTCAATTTTAAAATAAAAGTTAAATGTTTTAATTAAACAAGGTTGCTTCATTTTCTTTATCTTTTTTTGTATTTATATTGACAAGTTAGAAACCTGTTTAGAAAAACAGGTTGTGCCTATAAAATCTTACTTGGGATAGTTATCATCCTCCTACTTTATGTTGATGATATTGTTTTTATAAAAAGACATCATTTTGACCTTGATAAGCAATTAAGAATTCTTAAAGATTTTTGCTCTAACATGGGTATGATTGTTAACATCGACAAGACAAAAATCATGATTATAAAATCTAAGAAAGACACCTATGCAAATTTTATTTATGATAATAGAAATCTAGAGAAAGTGACTTCTTATAAGTATCTCAGAATTGATATTCATCACAAGCTCAATTGGAACTATAGCATTGAGAAAATGATTAATGGAGGGTGGAAAGCTTATTTTGGTCTTGAAAATAATTGTAAATCAACCAATCTGGTCATATGGGATAAAAAGAAGTTCGTCTTTGAAACTCCTGTCATCCCTATTGTGTTGTATGGTTGTGAAAGATGTGGGTGCAACATTTATAAATAATATTGGAGGAAGATCAATACAACAAATCCTGGATTTAGCGTCCCTTTTTAGTGTATTTTTTTTACATTGAGTGGTCAAACTAGACACTAAATGGGACGCGCCATGGACAAAACTTAAAGCGTCTCAAAAAACGTTTGTTTTGCTTCCTATATAGCATCCTTTATGACGCCCAAAATAGACTCTATTTTTTTGCTTCCAGAATAGCGTCCAACTTTGCTTCCTAAACAACATCAAGGTTTGCTTCCTAAATTACGTCCTATTTTGCTTCCTAGTGAGTGTCCGTTTTTTCTTCTTAAATGGCATCCCCGTTAGCGCCATATTTGCATCCTTAACAGTACCATATTAGCATCCAAATTATCATCCAATATTGCATCTATTTTTTCTACCACTTTAGCATCCAATTTTGCACCATGTTTTACTTCCAAATATGTGCCAATTTTCACTTCCAAATTAGCACCAATTTTTGCTTCCTTTTTTGCATCGTGTTTTGCTACCAAAATGACACCAAATATTTCTTCTATTGTTGCACCATATTTTGCTTCCTATGTAGCGCCATATTTTGCATCCAAAGTAACGTCTTATTTTGCTATGATATCAACGCCATGTTTGGCTTCATCATTAGCTCCACGTGTTGCATCATTTTTAATACATAGTTTCATGCCTTATTTTGCTACCATATCAATGCCATGTTTGGATTCATCATTAGCACCACATGTTGCAACCTTTTTAATGCCTAGTTTCATATCTCTCATTTTTTGGTCACTAATTTAGTCATTTTTAGTAATTTTATATACGAATTTTGGTCATTTTGTTTGGTCACTTATTTTTTATTTTTTGGTTACTAATTTAGTTGTTTTTAACCGATATTATAATTTCATTAGGGCATGGAGGAAGCGAACCACCAACCTCATGCTTGTAAGGCAAACACTCTTCCATTGAGCTAGCACCCTTTAAGAATTTGGGAACCTAACATAGTTCTCTATAATGGTAAAAAAAAACAATACACACCTTTGAGTATCTAATGGTCGGAAAAGGATGATAGATTCTATAAGTTCACAATATATGATCAAGCATGTTATGAAATCCATAAACCGTTTTTAGGAATTTTGAACAAAACTCAAGAAATTGTCTTAATGGGTTTGCAAAAATCACTATTCCCTAGCAACCATAAATGTACCACCATATGAGACTTATCAACAAAAATTATCTTAGTGTGGATGCCAAGCATATAGAAGATAAGCATGATCATCCTAGAGCCATGTATAAGTGGAGCAATAAAGAGAATCAGAAGAGGACGATCAACCGAATATTTGGTGCTTCACATGGATCCTATCCACCATGGGATGAGCAAAGTTCATTCTTCCATCAAGCTAATGAATATCCACAAGGACAAATGGTTAGGATATATTGTGATTCCAATCCATAATGTTTATTCGCTTACCAAGGTGATGTTGCAGTTCTTGCACTAGGAGATCTACATGATCCCCAACAACATTGGATATAAGCATATTCATGGGGCCATATAGTATAGGATGAGGCTGTATTTTTATCTTTTCCTTTGGAAAATTAGGCATGATTTGAAAAACTGGGAGAAGGAATAGAATCAAATATACTTAACAAACTAAAATCATGAAATGGAATAGGAATCTACTCTATAGTCATTATGCTGATGTTGGAAATGGGTATAAATTCCTAAGGTCTATGAACAACATCCATTTAAATATGATTGCAAAACCTTCCATGTCATAGGAATACTCGATGGCTGTGAGCTTACTGTTTCTAACGTAAAGAAACAAAAAGGAAAAAAAATGGAAGCTCTAGGGAGATACACATTGTTAGGATATTTAGACACATAGGAGTTAGTTAAGATCAACTTGTGTAATATATATGTTAGGTAACATGTGTTTCTTTAGTATACATTAGTATGCATTTGTAAATATTCTAATCCAATGGTCACAATATGTTCTAGACATAAAGTGATCCAACGGTTCAACTTCTCTTAGATCATATATACCATTGATCCATGAATTAACACTCGATTGGTCCATGATATCTATTTAAAGAGCATGGAGGGTCCTTGACTAGTAGATTGATTATGAGAAGCTCATTTCTAACTTTCTTATTTTGCATAATAAATTGCTCTAAGTAGCTATTTGGATGGGGTCGTGGACTGTTTCCCTCTCGAGGGTTTTAACCACGTGACAAACATCATGTGTTGATCTGTGATCTGTTTGTGTGAGTGGTCTCTCTTGGTGTTCAGTCTTTTGGGAATACCCTGTGTACCCAAACATGGTATCAGAGCGTTTATGAAGAGCCGCTTTCATTTGTGATCAAGATCTGGAACTGGTGTTGCTGAAACTTGAATGGTTTCTGGTTCTATAGTTTCTGCACATTTGTAGCTTTTGGGAGCTATTCCATTACGTCCGAAGCACCATTTCCATTGGAAAATAGTTTTCGTTTCATCGAAAATTGTTTATGTTTGTTCCAGAAACACCCATTTCGGCAAATATGAAGGTATAATGTTAGAGTGACGGATTTGTTTTTTTTTTAATCTCTTATATTTTATCTGTTTTATCACTAGATCTTTATTACTTTTAGTCTCGGATTATTTCCTTCCCTTTTTGCGTATGTTTTTTTCCGTGCACCTTGCACGATCACGACGAATCAGAAACAAAAAGGGAAATTTTTTTGTCTTCTCATCTATGTATGCTCTTTGCCATGCACCTTGTGCGATTGCGGCGAATCAGAAACAATGAGAAAACTTGAAAACATAGACTTTCTGGGAAAGCTAACCAATATCTAACCACATATTGTGGAATTTTTCTTTTTGTTTTTTGTTTTTCATTTTTTTTTTGTGATTTGCAGGAAACAAAGGCAAGTACAAAGAACAAGAGAGAAGAGTAAAAAAAAAAAAAGCGCCCTTCCTCATTCCCTTCTTTTACGTACCTTTCAAACTTATCTCACTTGGTCCAAAGTTGTTTTATTCCTTAATAGGTCTTGAGTTCAAGTCTTATTAAGCTACTTTTAGTGCATGCAATTTCTATTTTCAAGTTACTTTATTGTAAAAGTGCATCTCACTTAAATAAAATAAAATAAAAAATGAGTCACTTAAGTCTTTTAATTTATTGCCGCACTATTTAAAGTAACATTATTGTAAAAGTGAACATCACTTATTCTACAAAAGTGATTCACTTAAAAACAACTTTATTTTAAAGTGATTGTCAAAGGTTGATCTTGGGAAGAGGGGGGTTCTTTTTTCAGTTGGTTTAGTTAATATCCACCACGTCACTATTGGGGACATCTTCAACATTTTCTTTGATCAAGCATAACTTCATCATTCGGAATCAGTTTTTAGTGCCGGTTTTTTTAAAACAACCTAATTTTTTGAGTCTTTGCATCCAGACAGTTAGTTTCTGTTCTTTCAGCCATTATTTTCAAGTATGGCCACCCCTTGTGATATTATACTTACCAGCTCTAACTATTTCTCATGGAAATCTCATATGGAGGATGTTCTAAGAAGTAGGAGACTTCTCAGAATTACCTCAAGGAAAGAAACAGAACCCACTGATGATGATAATAAAATAAAATGGGCAAATAGATGTGATGAAGCTTGTGGATTAATTGGTATGTCAATCTCTACTGATTTGTGATTCCACATATCTGGAAATGTTGAACCTGATAAATCTTGGGAAAAGTTGGAATCTGTGTTTGGTAAACACAATGAAATTCGAAGTCATCAACTTGACAATGAGTTGATTTCTTTAAATACAAGTGATTTTTCATGCATTCAGACTATTTGTCTAAGTATAGAACTCTTAGACTCTTATGTGAAGAATGCAAGAAAAGGTTTTACACAAGTGATTTCAACTGCCAGCTCCTTATATCAATTTGAGGTTTCTAAGATCAACTGGAAATTGTTTATCTAGTAGATGAGGAGATATAAAAACAATCTTCTGTCTGCTCAATTTCTGCTCCCATTTTCTTTTAGCACCAAAAACAGTAAGCTTTAACACCTAATAAAATTAGGTCTTCCTGCAATTTCAAATGTTCGGCTCCTTTGTTACACTGTTTACAGGTAGCAAATCAATTTTTGAAATTTGGATACCACAGAATACACAGCTCTTCACCCTGTCATCTTTTCAGGTTTCGAAAAGGTAATGGTTCAATGTAATGCTGCTTTTCAACCTTCCACTCACCACAGCATCTCAAAGTCTCCTAAACAAATATCTCTTCGGCAGGAATCATGTTTAAAGACATAACTTGATGTTTTCCTAAACCAATTTTAACAGAACAAACTTTACCGAGAAAGCCCCAAATTAGCAGCCACTAAGAGGTTGTCGTGGAATACCTCATTTATGCCTTGCTGTAGTCGCCTAAAATCACTGCTTGAGCATCTGATTGTCCAATTTGAGTGAACAGGTGCCTTCAGATCTCCAATTTACTTCCAGGTGGCGGAAAGAGAAAGCCCTAATTTCCTGTGTAACTGTGAAAACCCAGACTATGCTCTGTAACAGCAACCTCCGGTTTTTTGGAAGATGTCGTCGGTCCACTTAAGTCTTCAACTTTGTATTGCATGCATAGAATAACTCCCCTCACATCAAACTCGCTCTATGCCTCTATCTATCATGATGGGCTGCGTTCTAGTTAATGATAACCACGATCTCTTCCACGACACGAACCCACATGTTTTCATGATGATTACTGGAGCAACACGTAGCAAAATCCTTAAATCATGCGATTAGTCACTTAGGAATTGAAATCGTGCAAAAATTCAGCTTAAAAAACCATAATTTCTATGCGCGCGATATTCTTGTAGCGCCACTGTGTTAATTTTTCATGGTTGCGCTACAAGAATAATTTGAATTCAATTTTGGCGCAATTTTAAACCTTTTTTCCACTTTGCATGAGGTTTAAGTGATGCTTAAATGGTAACTATGCTCATGATATGATTTGTGACATCCTTAATTAATATAAGTGCTATGGATCCCTTCAAATCCTAAAGAAACACAAAATAATGAAAAACCTAAAGGCGAAAAACTTGAAAATTTCATTAAAAACCAAAAATTTTCCAAAGTAAGTAAAAGGACAAACTCAAATAAGCAATCTTAGAATTAAATGGCAATCAAAATATAAAATCAAAAGAAACAAGTTCATGACTTAACATCTGGCTCCAACTGTGGGATGAAGTCCTCCCTATGAGGCTTCAAGAACCTGTAGACCAATGCCTTCTGTCTGCTATCTATTTGTCTGCAAAATTTCCATTGGGCTATGGAGTGTTTATTATGCTTCACTCACACCAGTATGTACAATAAAAAGTGAAAATCTCCTTATAAAATGTAAAAATGCTTGAGGAATCGCCCATTAACAGGACTGGACAACTCCTCACCTTCCAAAGACTGGAGGGTAAAAGTATTATTCTCCAAAACCTTAGACACTAGGAAAGGGCCAAACCAGAGGTTGTCAAACTTACCATGCTTACCTTTTTTCTCTTTCCTTGCATCCCACCTTAAAAACATATCACCAACTGAGAAAGTATTTTCTTTGATGCTCCTGTCAAATCTGCTTTTGATATTCAATCTGTACAACTGTGCCTTTTCATCCACCTTTTCCCTACTCTGCTGCAACTCTATCATTTCATAAATTCTTCTCTGCATATCATTTGGCTCCTCCTGGGAATTCTGGAAAAACTTCATTACTGGGATTCCCAATTGAACAGGGAAAACTGCCTCTGTACCATATATTAGCTGAAAGGGAGAAGTTCCAATTGCTTGTTTGACTGTTATCCTATTAGCCCACAATGCATACTTCAGCATTGAATCCCATGATCTCTTATTATGCTTGAGCAACTTCTTGATACTCTAAATGATGTTCTTATTCGAGGATTCAGCCAAACCAGTACCCTGGGGATAGTAAGGAGTTGAATGCTTCAGTAGGATGCCATTCTTTTCACAAAATGCTACCATTTCCTTAGACTTGAAGGCCTTTGCATTGTCTATTACTAATTTCTGAGGACACCCAAACCTACTCAGGATATTTTCTTCAATGAATTCCATGATTACCTTGTCTGTAGCATTCCTAGTAGGAATGGCTTCCACCCATTTGGTAAAAAAGTCTGTTGCAGTTAGAATCCATCGGTGTTGTCCTGAGGAAGCTGGATTTATTTCTCCAATAAAATCCAGACCCCATTGCTGAAAAGGAGAACTTACTGCAATAGGTTTCAGGGGCAATGACAACAATTTCTGTTTACCAGCAAACTTCTGACAAGGGATACAGGCTCTTACCTGCTGATAAACATCTGCAAACAAAGAGGGCCAATAATATCCAGCTCTTAAAATCCTATATGCTGTTGTTTTCCAGAACTTGTGACTTCCATAAGCACCTTCATGAGATTCAACAATTACCCCCTCAATTTCAGATTTGTCCAAACATCTCAGTAGGATACCCCCTGGGTCCCTCCAGAACAACTGCTCTTCCACTAGGCAATACTTAGTAGCTTTAAGTTTTAAAGATCTAGCAGCTTTCCTATCTAGATGCTTGGGACATTGTAAAAACAACAGAAAATACACTATGTCTGCATACCATGTAGATGCTAAATAATAGTCCATGATCTTCTCTTTTTCCAGTACTGCTTGATCTTCCTCCTGAGCTAATTCTTCAGCCATGACATGCAATCCCAGAGCCTAACAATTTGATTCAGCCAGCAGCTTGGCTAAACCTTGTCCTTTGACCAGCTTGGTAGGTCTGATCTCCACATCATACTCCATGATTTTAGCAATCCACTTGCCTCTTTTCCCTTCACTATCAGGCTGTGTTAACACATCTTTTACAGCAGCATTAGGTACAAATGAAATAACTTTAGAATGCAGCACATAGATTCTGAAAATTTTTAAAGCCTTTACCAGAGCATAGGCATGATTTTCTAAAATACTGTACTTCAATTCAGAAACTTTGAGAGTTTTACTGAAGAATGGAATAGGTTGTTCCAGTCCTTCTTTATTCTTCTGCAATAAAACAGCTCCTATCATATCTTCTGATGCAAATGAGAATGTAAGAAACTCTTTGATAAAATCTGGGCTTACTAATAAAGGAGCTTCAGTAAGAGCCACTTTAATTTTCTCAAATGCACTCTTTGCCTCATTGGTCCATCTGACTTCTTGATCTTTTTTCAGCATGGTTGTGATCTGTTTGATAGTTTCAGCAAAGTTGGGTATAAACCAACGCAGAAAATTGATTTTACCAATGAATGATTGGACATCCTTTTTACTCCTTGGTAAACTTATCTTTAGTATAGCCTTTACCCTTTCAGGATCAATTCTTATGCCATCAGCATACACCAAATGACCAAGCAATTTACCCTCCTGTACAACAAAGTGTGACTTCTTTGGATTCAAGGAGAAGCCAAATTTTCTGCATTTCAGGAAAGTTTGCTTCAAATGCTTCAAATGTTCATCATCTGACTGTGAGAAAACAATAATATCATCCAAGTAGATTACCAAAAACTTGTCCTTTTCTCCAACAAAAGGAATATCCATTGCTCTCTGAAATGTGGCCCCAGCGTTCATCAGACCAAAAGGCATCTTATTGTACATGAAGGTTCCCCAAGGAGTTGTAAAAGTTGTTTTATCCTTATCATCAGGATGCATAGAAATCTGATTGTACCTTGAGAAACCATCCACCATAGATATTCTCTATGCCCCAACCACTTGCTACAATACTTGCTCAATTTTAGGCAAAGGATAATTATCATTTAATGAAGATCTGTTTAGATTTCTGAAGTAAACACACAACCTGATTTCTCCATTCTTTTTTTTTACAGGAACCAGATTAGCCACCCATGAAGAATACCTGAGAGGCACTATGATCTTGGCATCTAACAGCTTCTTTACTTCCTTTTCAATAACATAAAATAAGGCTGGGTTAATCCTTCTTAATTTCTAACAAAAAGGTTTGACATTTGGTTATAAAGGAACTTTATGTTGTATGATTCTTGTGTCATAAGTCCTCAATTCCTCATAAGACCATGCAAAAACATCTACATGCTCCTTTAACAGTTTTATATACATGTTTCTTTGTTCAGCTGTAAGTGATTTAGAGATTTTGACCATTCTAGGATCTTCTGCAGAACCAATATTACACTCTACCACATTCTCTTCTGAAGACTGAACCACAGGATTTGAAGGTGTATCATCCTTTGTAAATATTCTTTCTAGAGGTACCAAACCTTTTGGGATGAAATTGCTTTTCAATTCAATAATTTTATGACCTGCTATCACAACTTCAACAACCTCATCTAACTGTTCATCCCCTTCATCCTCCTCTTGATCAATCAGGGAATTTGAAAACTCATGTGTAATCTCTAGAAACCTTTTAATCTCAATATCATCTTCGAACACTCTCTAGTGTTTTACATTATCAGGTACAGAGGGTCTGTACCTCACCTCAATGGGATAACTTGACTGAGTGGTCTTGGGGATTCTAAAGTGGGTGGCATCCAAGGCCAATGAGTCTACAGTATGATTATGGTCTCTTGGAATATAGGTAATATTAAAATCCATGAAATAATTTTCAAGCATGTCCCATACCTCATTTCGATAGAGTTTCAGCAAACCCTGCTTCACTTGATAGTTGCTCTTCACCTCCTGAACAACTAATTCGGAGTCACCAAATGCAGCAATCTATTGAATGCCCAAATATTTAGCAGCTTTTAATCCCAACAGTAAAGCTTCATACTCAGTAGTATTGTTAGTAGTAACAAATTCCAATTTATACATCAGCTTTACTGTTTCACCTCCAGGGGATATAAGAAGAACCCTTGCACCTGCACCTTCTTTACAAGAAGACCCATCAAAGTATAACTGCCACAGCTCATCTTCTTCTTCTCTGCTGTGTTTCACTGGCTGTTCCTTTTCAACCTGCAACAAACCAACAGTATTGTCTTCATCACTGAAATGTAACATGCAAGTTCCTAGGCCTCTGTCAACAACATATAGTGGATGATTGGTAGGGTTCTTGTCATCTGTCACAATGTATGCAAACTGAAGCTCTCTGTACAACCTTCTATTTTCTCCTCCAAACACAGGAATAGTGGCATATGAAAGATCCATTTGTAAGGTACCACCAACCTTCTTTGCCCAAGACTTGGAAAGAAGTAACCCAAACTTTGGTGTAATATCAGCTACCACAACATCCATGATCACACTTTTCATGGGTAACTGAGCCAGGATGACAACCATGTCCTTTATTACACCTAAACACTTCACTGCTCGGGAATCGAATGCATATAGATCATGATAAGGTTTAGTAATACTCAGATCCAAAGCCTCCATAACAGCCTTTGGCATCAAATTGTGTGAGGCTCCCGAATCTAACAAACAATTGTGTATCATCTGTTCATGGACTGTCAGAGTGACATAGAATGGAGGTGAAGCACCTGCTTCATTTTCAGTCTTTTCAGCCAGAGCTGATCCAATGAAAATCCTGGGGTTTTCTTCTTGTAAATTTACTGTGTCTGAAACAGGCTGATTACTTGCTGAATTCATTACCTTTAAGACTGTTTCTTTATATGAAGGATTTTTTATTAATTCAGTTAAAGGTACAGGAATATTTAACTTTCCTAATTCATTCTCCAAACTGAAATTTTGAATAGTTTTATTTACCTCTTCAACTTCTGTAGTCTTCTTTGGTTTTTTTGAAACTTGCTTTTTCTCTGTCACAGGATCAGGAGCTTGTTTAGCAGGGACAGCTGCTTTCTTTTTAGGGGCTGGTACCACCTATTTTGGACCTGATCTCAGGTTGACAGTCTTCTTAACTTCATTCTGACAGACAGCAGCAGTTACAGTAGTCTTTTCCAGCTCTGAATCATCTTTTGTTTCGAACATGTCAGCATCATAATATTCTGCATTTAGAAATTCTTCCTCAGTGACGAAACCTCCAGACAATCCTTCTCCAAAATGATTCATATCTTGGTCAGTCTCTTCGAAAAATAGCTCTTCATCAACTTATTCCTCATCAGCCACATTGTTCTGAAGAGGTGGTGGCACTCGTTGATCCACATTTTCTCTTCTTTCTCGCTGAATATCATTATTCATGCATTCTCTAGGCATGAAACGGGGAGAAAATTGCCTTCTAAACTGATTCTGATTCTTAGGATTTCGTTCACCTTCCAGAGCAGGCTTGCTGGAATTTTTCTCAAGCTCTAGTTTGTTCAGTTTTGCGGTCAGAATCTTCACCAACTTAGCCATTTCATCAATCTTCCCTTCAGCAGAAAGTGAAGATGGACCTCCTGGGGCTGCTTCTTTCTTTCCTTTCTTGTCATACAGCTGCTGAGATGTTTCCTTCTTTAGTCTATTGGAAGCCAAAATGTTTGATTCTACTTCCAGAGCTGCATCCTGCATATTCAACAAAGAAATAGGTCTCCTTTCTCTCAGTAATAAAGAGAATTCATGATCGAAAGCATTTTCATATGTCAGTTTAGCTGATGTTTCTGTAGGCTTTATCTCAGCAGGAATTCTACTGTACATCTTGTTGAACCTCTTTGAAAAATTTGCAATAGTCTCATCATTTTTCCTCCTAAGAGCTTCAAATTCAGTTATGTAGTATGTATGGTCTTTAGTGTCCCCCCATTGTCTCATGAAGATATCACGAAGTTCTTCAATGATAGTGATGGAGTTAGCAGGCAACTCTCTGAACCACTTCCTTACATCTCCATCAAGGCTCTGAACAAACACTCTCATCCATACATCCTTAGCCTCGATGTTTTGGTTATCAGCATAACTAAGGAAAGCTTCCCAATGTTCTTCAGCTGTGGTTTCCCCCTGTCCATTGAATCTAGGAAAATATTTTTGATAGTCACTGCCAGGCAGTGCTTGTAAAGGCTGAGGCAAGACCAATGGTGCATATCTGGCTGCAACCATCCGGTCCATCATGTCTATGGGCTGATTTTGGGCTGCCATTTTTGAACTGACTGATTTTGATGATGAAGAAGTTTGGCTAGAACTTGACTAAAAGGGGCTTTTTCCTACTTTCAATTGAAAAAGAGGTATTTTACCAGGAGAGGCAGTTTTAGCTTTTATGAAGGATTGAGGATTGGTAAAAATTTGGAAAGTAATGTCAGGAATTGTTGGTTTTACCCAAGGTGAAGTTTCTTCTTCTTTCTTTGACACAGATGAAGCTAATGAACCATCCAACTGTTCAGGCTCAGATAGGGAGGGTAATGACTGAGATCTTCTAATATTTCTTGTTGTCCTCAATATCTGTTCAGGATCTGTAACACCCAATTGCAATGGTGAAGTAGGTCTCTTCCTAGTTCCCACTCCTCTAGAAGCCACTGTGACAAATCTGGTGAAAAATAGCCTTAAAATGTGTTGGTTTAAGTTCACCTCTTAAAAGCAGTAAAACTGATAAGTATCCCAAGGAAAATATGTCTTCAATTTCGTCCCCAGCCACAGCGCCAAAGATGTTTGTGCCAGAAATTGTTTCCAGGCTATGAAGAAACAAGCCAACACAATCTCAAAAAACTCAATAAAGTAAACTAGGTTTTAGGGTTTCTGAAATGTTTTCTTGGTTGTAAATTTGGTGACAAACAAGGAATACACTCATGAACCAAATAAAAACTAAATCATAAGCAAGGAAAAACAGAGATGCATCATATAATCACCAGAATCCAACAGAACATGATATTGAAGTTCATTCATAAAAGATAAGCATTACCATCATACAAACATAGACCAACAATGAATTTATCAGTTAAGCAACTAAACAAGTCAAAAATGAAGCCAACATACAAACTGAAGGGTGAAAAGGATCATATATTTCATAGTCTGTCATCAAATACATATAAGAGTTATGATACTTAGCTCACAAGCAAGTCCAAAAGACCTCCTAAAGTCCTCCAAAAATCGAACCCTTCTTCTGTCCTTCTAATCTATCTAAATACTGTTTTTTACAAAATCAGTTAGGGTCTAAACCCTAACTTCCCTCAACCAACTCGATGGGATAAAGAGAGATCATATTTACAAAATAAAATATTGCTTCTAAAAACTTAACAAAAGTTTAACTAATTAAACTATTCCTCAAAATACATAACAAACAAACTGGCTAACTTATCAAACTCAAAGGTCTTTTGCAGCCTCAGCTAGTAAGGCTATTCCATCCAAAGCTTGAGCCTTCTTCTTGGCTCTCTTTTTCTCATCTTCCATGTCTGCTAATCTTCTTGTGAGTTCTTCATTCTACTGCTGCTGACAGTCTGCTTCAGCTCTGTACATTGCAAATCTGTGGCTCTTTTCCTCTTCAGGGCTTCCTTAGACACTGTAGTAAGCTATTGATAATGGTCATTTAATTCCTGCAAATCCTCTCTAAGTCTTCTGTTTGCTAGAATCATCCCATCATTCACTTCCTGCATGAAATCCATTTGATGTCTGTATTGTTTGACTGTTTTCTGCAGGTTTTGCTTATATGAATAAAAAACCTTCCCTGCTGTAGTATCCTGCACATCAGTGGGCATCCATGGTATATTGAGCTTCCTGAAAATGTCTGCATATTCTTCTAACAGATCTGTAGAAATATGAGGAATACTAGGGTTTTCCTGAGTGTCTGCTTCCTTAGGTATATCTTCATCTGTTAACAGCTGGTCTTTAGAATAAGAAACCTTTAAAGTTTCCTTTTGCTGTTCTTCTTTCAACAATTCACCCCTCAATTCCATAAATACAGTAGATAGATTTGTGTCAGTGAGGCTAGGCTCTTTTACTGCTTGCAATGGCTTTTCATCTAAAGAGTCATCATCAAGAACAATCACTTCTTTTGTATTTAGCCTAGGGTTCAACAATTTTTTCATATTCAGTCTTAACTTGTTTCTTGGCCTGTTTTTTTGTCTCCATGTTGAGGAAAGCTCTCCCAACATCTTCAAATTTTTTCCTTCATGTTTAATTGCAGCAAACTCCATGGCTATCACTTTGGTCTTCTTTTTCTTATATCTGACTGTCTTGTTTTCCAGAGTGGAAAATTCCTTACCTGTACCAACCCTAGCTCCAATTTTGGCAATGGATTCATCTTCCTCCAACAGATAACCTTCATCCTCTGATAGGATAGTGATGGGACTCCTTTGTTGGGCCTGGATGTCTTCTTCTTTTACAGCAATTTGCTCTATGACAACAGTCTCCTATTTCATGACAGCTTCCGCTGTTTCCCTATCCTGCACAGGCTGCTCCTCTTTTTGTGTAAATAGTGAATATTTACCTTTACTTTCAATTGAAAACTTTTGAGGTTTATTGTCATCCTTCAAGGGCTCTGGTGCTTCTTCAAGTTTAACCTCTTTCTTGTCTTCAGACTTGATCTTCTGACCTAGTTTCCTAACTAGGTTTTTCCCCTTATCCACCTGCTTTTTGATTTGTTGTTCCTCTTGCTTGATTTGAAAACCAATCCAGAAAAGGAAATAATTCCATGTCTTCCCTTCCTTTTGTAGAGCAGTACTAATGATGAGCTTAATCAAACCATGGTGGAAGATGGATGGTGAAGTATGATCCTAATGCCCCTTGACTTTACTGGACATCTTCTGCAGAGTTTTGAAAAGGAAGAAAGGAAGGCTCATTTTGGATTCACCAACCATATGTTGTAAAAACCTAAAATGGTATTTGAAGACATAGGCATATCTTCCTTCACAGGTGATATAGCTTTGCAAGATTCTAATGGGTTCCACCCACTCACTTCTGAAATTTTGGATTAGTATGCCTTTGCTCCAGTCTGGGGTAATATTAGGTAATAGGTACCTCTGGGCATCAAAAGTGAAAGGCAACTTCTTAAACCACATTTCACCTTCATTTTTTATTCCTATAGCTTCTACAATTAGCTCCACAGTCAACTTGAACCTCAGTGTATCAAAAACTATCATGTCCTGGTTATAGCTTTTGGCAAATTGATAAGAGACTTCAGTATTGTAGCCATCGATATTTTTGAAGAAATATCGCCACCCTGCATTCTGGAAAATATCTACACAACCTGGGAATTTCTCAATCCAGCTTACATCAGTGGGCTTAGCCCTATTTAATTTGCCACTTTTACCCATCTGCTTCAATGGCTAAACTCTGTGACTACTAGGGTTCTGTCAATGACCGTACAGCTTCTTTTTCCTCCTCAAGTATCTAAGGCTTTTATTATCAGCTTTCCTCAATCTTCCTTGACTGTTTACTTTTTGTTTTTAATGTAGGATAAGCTTTACCATAGGCTCAAATGATCTAGGTCACAGAATGCCTCACACTCCTCACTAAAACTGCCGGTGAAACTAGCTATCATCCCAGCTGCTCATTTGGAGAATAAACCATCCTTAGAATGTATGACAACACCTATGTATTGTGGTTCTGTACAAAAAATAACCCTTAATGCCTTTAAATGCAACTTAAGAATTGCCTCTGTGCAGAAAAGGTTTTACACAAGTGATTTCAGCTGCCAGCTCCTTATATCAATTTGAGGTTTCTAAGATCAACTGGAAATTGTTTATCTAGTAGATGAGGAGATATAAAAACAATATTCTGTCTGCTCAATTTATTCTCCCATTTGCTTTTAGCACCAAAAACAGTAAGCTTTAACACCTAATAAAATTAGGTCTTCTTGCAATTTCAAATGTTCGGCTCCTTTGTTACACTGTTTACATGTAGCAAATCAATTTTTGAAATTTGGATACCACATAATACACAGCTCTTCACCCTGTCATCTTTTCAGGTTTTGAAAAGGTAATGGTTCAATGTAATGCTGCTTTTCAACCTTCCACTCACCACAGCATCTCAAAGTATCCTAAATAGATATCTCTTCAGCAGGAATCATGTTTAAAGGCATAACTTGATGTTTTCCTAAACCAATTTTAACAGAACAAACTTTACCGAGAAAGCCCCAAATTAGCAGCCACTAAGAGGTTGTCGCGGAATACCTCATTTATGCCTTGCTGTAGTCACCTAAAATCACTACTTGAGTTGTCTGATTGTCCAATTTGAGTGAACAGGTGCCTTCAGATCTCCAATTTACTTCCAGGTGGCGGAAAGAGAAAGCCCTAATTTCCTGTGTAACTGTGAAAACCCTTACTATGCTCTGTAACAGCAACCTCCAATTTTTTGGCATATGTCGTTGGTCCACTTAAGTCTTCAGCTTCGTATTCCATGCATAGAATAACTCTCCTCACATCAAACTCGCTCTATGCCTCTATCTGTCATGATGGGCTGCGTTCTAGTTAATGATAACCACTATCTCTTCCACGACACGAACCCACCTGTTTTCATGATGATTACTGGAGCAACACACATCAAAATCCTTAAATCATGCGATTAGTCACTTAGGAATTGAAATCGTGCAAAAATTCAGCTTAAAAAACCATAATTTCTATGCGCTCGATATTCTTGTAGCGCCACTGTGTTAATTTTTCATGGTTGCACTACAAGAATAATTTGAATTCAATTTTGGCGCAATTTTAAACCTTTTTTCCACTTTGCATGAAGTTTAAGTGATGTTTAAGTGGTAACTATGCTCATGATATGATTTGTGACATCCTTAATCAATATAAGTGCTATGGATCCCTTCAAATCCTAAAGAAACACAAAATAATGAAAAACCTAAAGGCGAAAAACTTGAAAATTTCATTAAAAACCAAAAATTTTCCAAAGTAAGTATAAGGACAAACTCAAATAAGAAACCTTAGAATAAAATGGCAATCAAAATATAAAATCAAAAGAAACAAGTTCATGACTTAACAGTATGTTTTGTCATCAAGGTTTTTCCTATGTTAATGCACTGTCGATTGCTCATATACAGGAATTCAAGAATCTATTCATACCAAGACTTCAAGAATATTTTTGGTTCTTCTTGTCCACATAAACTTATCTCGGCTACTGCTCCAAACTTAGAACATCCACGACTTTGGTGGAACACTACTAGTCACTTCGGTTGAACACTACTGGTCACATTCATTGTATGTACTTTTCATATTTATTTTTAATTCTTTATTCATCAAATAAAATTTTATTTCCAAAATTTACTTATTAAGTATAGAAGCCTACTTGTCTCAATTATGTATATTTGATCATTTAATAACTTTAAATGATATTTCTTTGTCATTAAGTGATCCCCATCTCTGTCTTTGTGCATTAGCACATGGGAAGCCCGTAGCTTCTCATCTGATATAGCATTCTTAATTTCTAGGATAGGCTTGCCACTAATGGATTCTAATTCAAATATTATTTTCAAACCAGTATCTTCTCTGGTCATTTGATATTTAGTGCCCATTTCTGGCTCACGTAAAATATGGTTGTTTGTTGACAGTCTAGAGAGCCTAGATTGCCTCCAATAAATTTATTATCCTTACTATTAGTTGTAGAAGTTTGACAGTCATCATCTGCTACTGCATGCACAGAATCATTGTTGTGAATCATGGATTTATTTTCAGATGATTTTCATCATATTCAATTTGTTATCCCGTGAACAAATTTCTTCGTCAACAAGTCAACCACTTAACAATTTTTCACCAATTCCCTACCGTTCGATCACCATGGATAACACACAACTATCATTCATCTGAACTTCAAAGACACAGACCCTATAATTGACTTGTATGATCCATTCACTTGATCTCTGCCAGATTTACACATTCAGTCTGTGATGCCTCTAGATTCTTGGATCTACTACAATAATGCAGAAATTAATCTCATATCATGAAGTTTATAGGAACTTCACCTTCCCTATCTCATTCTTCCATTCTGCAAGATAGTTTTGTACGGGAGCACTCGACCCTTATCACACAGTCACACATTTGATAGGTCCTTTATAGGACTCTATTAAGTCTTTGACAGACTTCTGCAGAAATTGGAACCTATATAGGTTCTATCCAACTTCATATGAACTGGAACCCCTTATAGAGATTCTACCCATCTATGTGAATTGTAATCTTCCAAGAATATTCTACACAATTGTGTTTCATGAATTATACTCACACAGAGTTACATAGAACTACAGGTATCTAAAATCTATTCTATGCTTCACACAATCACATAATCATTCATAATTTCTCTGTCTCTTCCCCAAGATTAGGTATGCACGCACACAAAACATATCTTGCAATCATTCATCCATTTAGAACGGTTCCTCATTAGGGTTATGCACAGTAAAAAATCTAAACAGGAAAGTAAGGACCTGCCTGATTTCAAGAACTTAATAAAGAGCCACTTTTTTATCTCGGCTGCTATGTTATGCCATGATTGATCAATGCAGCACACGTTGTTAGGTATGATGGTTCCGTATGGCTTACCAACCAATAGATTGAGTATATTTGCTTTCTAAAAAGTAGGGTGGATTTTGGCTTAAAAAACCTTCTTAGTTATATATGTGTGTGTGTGTGTACCAGTAGGAAAAGGGGTGTTTTGCCAGCTGTTGTCCCTATTATTAATGAAAGAAAGGACGCTAAAAACCCTGACTTTGTTGGTATTATTATATTAGCAGAATGGGTTTCAAGTGTTCTAGATCAATTGTTTTTACCTATCATAGTTTATATTAGAATAAGCATCACTGGAACTAATTCATCTAGCTGCATCTCTCTTCCCACCCCTTTAGAATAAAAAATTGGGTTGAAAGAAAAACAAACTTTCGCTTTTAGGTGTCTTGAAGCATTGACTGACATAAACTAGGATAACCCTTTACAATTTAAGGAAACAATACCATTACCCTTTATGCATTACCCATTACCCATTATCATATAACTAATCCCCTTTCTTTCACTTAATGATACACTGACCTTACACCTAATTGTTTTAGTCTTAAGTAACCAAGCACTACTATGCAATGCGATCATAGAATCTAGATAGGAGATTAAATAGAGAGGAGGTAAGAATTAATAGTATGGGACATAGTGAGGACATATACAACTAAACACCTTTATGGTATAGGAAACATCAACCTTCTGGTATTTCCTATTGAAACCTTGCTGGGTAACTATCACCTCCTCTACCTGCTTCAGTTCCAATGGCTTACCCTTCATCTGGTGATGCTCTTCCTTTGAACCCGTCTTTATTTTGATCTTTCTTTTGAAAAGAATGGATACCGACACACAAGGAAGTCTTTCACTACAGCTTCTCCAGTTTCAATGAATCACTACATATATTGAACTAAACTGGGATTCTATATAGGGAGTCATTATTGCATTAATTGAGTCCAAACAGTGTCACTATATCAGAGATCTTAGTAGAAGCTTTAACTATTATAAGGATTTAACGGCTTAAGCAGTGTATCTAAGGCTGGAAATGGAACTAACTCTATAGACTGAAGCTAGTATTTCTTTCTTATTGCATGGACTCTTAAGGAAGTCTATAAGGCCCTACTATACAGCTCTATCTAGTAGTGCTTTACTCGCTAGTATTTCTACTCTACAACTACTACTCTTGTAAGCTAATATAGTCTCTACTGCATGTGGACTACTACTGCTAATAGTGATTAATTACTCCTAGGACCTCAGCTAGTAGTACTTAGAGCTAGTTCATATGGCTTAAGGCTTTAACTCTATGGAACTTAGTGCATGGACCAAGTGTCCATAGTATAAGGCTTGTTTCCATGGAACTAAGGCAAAGACTAAAGCAAGTAGATCTACTCTACAGCTAATAGTACCTACTTTATCTAGTAGTAGTTCTTTTAGAGATCAAAGCGAAAGCTAATTGAATTGGACTAAGGAAAGATACATATATGTTAGCTTCGGGATTAACTAGATAAATCTCGATACAGTTTGTGTGCGTTCACTATTTTATTTAAACCTACTATGACTATTTCCCATGGTTTTTCAATTCAATGGAGGATTGGTTACCAGTTTGTGAAGTACTGCAAGAGTGGAATGAAACATTACACATAGGACTGTATAAGAGAAAAAAAGATGTGTAGGACCTGCCGCATAACATAAATGGAAGACTCTCACTCGGGGAAGGAAATAGACAAGGAAGGAAATATATAGTGACTCACATAACCAAGCCTAGTAGCTCTAGCCCAGAAAAATAACTAATTCCATTTAGTGGATTGATAGGGGACTTCACAAGAGAATACTTATACTATATTCCTAGCTGAAGCAAGGCTTGGAAGATAATAGTAGGGTTGGATGAAAATGTAGATGAAATTGGTGCTTATTTCAAGTAAATGACTTGATCCATGGGTTATCAATCTATCTTTGCCTTTACGGCTTATGCCTTCACCCTACTAGGGACGGTGTAACAAGATCTCTATCAGGAAGAGTCATTATTACTGGCTCTCAAACTCAAAATGGAATCAGAGTGGGTTCTGAATCTAAAAAGGAAATAGCCCAGGAATGAGCCATTGTATTGAAACCAATGAAACTCCTTCTTCTTATACTTATATTGTAAATTAAGAAATTCTATTGGTCAAGGAAGGAGTTGCATTTCTATAAAGCAGTTCACTTACTCTGAAAACCCTTTCTCTCTATGTTCACTAGCCAAGGTCTAACTAGCAGCTTCATTAGGAAATGAATATGATTCCACTAAAATTTCTAAGGAGGGGAATTCAATTGCTTCAAGGAAATCCCAGTTCGCCTTTCCAATATTCATGCCTATCCAAACTATGGGGAGTCATTAGTATCTGAGTGGCTCTTATCCTTCTCTTTTAGTTGAGCGGGCCTGTCACACAATTGATCAAATCCATGTTGGAAAAATGGGTAGATAGGGCTCCTGTTCACCTTCTCTGGTGGTGGCCATCACTGTTCAAATTGCTTCAAGTATTATTACCTATAGATCTGCTGGTGTGAGACTTGATCACTGTTCTTCAAAGTTTGTGCCCTAACTATTGTTGGTTTATAATAAGAACAAACTCTTCTAATTGTTGTTATGATATATCCCTAGGAAATGGTATATGATGGTAGGATATGTTACTACCACTTAAATGTCCTCTAAATGCCATCACAACTTTCTGAAAATATATTCAACCAGTTCCCTTTTCAGACTTATCTGCTCTTCAAACAAAGGTATATGGCCAGGATCGCGAAGACTATAAGTATATTGAAGCTCAAGTGGGATGATTCCAAAACCATCAAATACATTACACACAGACTGCATAAGAGAAAAGCACACAACAATTAATGAATATTCCCTTTCTCAGTCAATAATAAAACTGTAAATACAACAAAAAAACCTTGACTAACTTCTCCTATGGCATCATATTCTTTTTTTAGCTTGGTCCCCCTTTTTTCATGCCCATGGGCTTACATTCATACCCACAAAGCTGAGCTTCCAGAGCTGACTGTCATCCTCTACTACTGGTGACATTCTGCCTATGTGTTTTTTGTATTTATGATTTATTGTTGATTGTTGATTGTTGATTATTTCAGCAAAAAACTATGATTGAGATGATCAAACTGAACTTTTTTTGAGTTTTCTTTCCATTTGTTTTCTCTTCTGAAGTTGTTTTTATTCCTTTCAATCGTTGCACTAGTTTAGGTTTGCTGAATTTTGGGTTTAGGGTCCTCTTGTTATGTATGCAGTGTTTACTTTGTTGACATTGTTTTACCTTCTTAGTGTTTAGAAACTTTTCAGTGCCATGTACTACTGATGATCATCTTCATCCAGCTTATTATCCAGGTTTTTTGGCACCATGTACAATAGCTTATGATCATCTTTATTGCGCTTATTATCCAGAATGATGGCTGCACTACGGTATCCAGAATGACGGCTGCACTAGATCATATATGTAATTATTCATTTATTGAATCTGAACAATTACATATGAATGGTGATATGTATTTGTAAATTTGACCATTTTTTAATATCAAAATGATAAATGATCGTAATTAAAAAAATTTTATTTGTATCATGATGATTTTAGATGTATTTTTTTGGTATGGTTTTCACACATAATTCATGAAGAATTTTGAACCACTCCTTGTTTTATTTGAGAACATGGTTGCAAATAAAATTTAAGACAATACAGAAATGTAAATGCTATGATCAAAACACATTTTCAAGGTATACAAATAATAAAACAAGGTAAATGTTACAATCATTTAATGTCAATGAGTGTGTTCTTATTGTGTAAGCATAAAATATTTATGGTTCAATTAGATGTAGATGATGAAATTTGTCGTTGGGTTAATTTTTTAAGCTTCCATATGAAGATAGACCTCCATATACTATGAGGGATAAGGTGAAAGGTGTTTTCCCATCTTCATGCTCATGTTTCATTGAATGAAAAGGTTGTGTGGTGCACTTTCATATATGAATATATGAGTATGAAATTAATGCCAAGTTAGTGGAATTGTTTTAGAATCTTCATGACATAAATAATGGGGATAAGATCACCCTTCGGTCAAGAGCCATAGTGACGGATTCAATAATTCCCTGAATAAACATACCCAGTGACTCGAATGAAGTTGTTTACCTTGTTTACCTTGTTTACCTTGTTAATCCATAAGCAATTCGAAATCTTACCTACCTAGGTGAAGAAGAACCAGTTGTTGTTGATCCACCCATAGCGTATAAAGCATACCCCATCGCAGTTTGAGTCCTTGTATCCAAGTCTGGATCTGATTTTTTTTTCCTTGTATAAGTACCATTCACAAAGGTAGACACATTTGTGAAGCTAAAATTGTTGTATTTTATCACCATCACTATTCATGCAACATAATGTTCTTGTTTTCATAACCCTATTTTCAAAGTTTTGAGTACATGTGCATGAGTTATTTTTACAGCGCAACAAAAAGACCAACATACCAATATGTGCATGAGTTATTTTTTCAGTGCACCAAAAATACCAACATACCAAGATAATCAATGCATCAAAATGTATCATGCTAAGTCATGTGTCCATATTATAAATAGTTGTAATTATTCAAAACTAGTTTATTGTCTTTTTGAAACTTATATATAAGAATGTAAGATGAGTTTATGGTTGGAATGTATGAGCATGATGAAATAGATTAGAGGGAGTATGATGCTTCAGAGGGAGTGACTGCAGAAGATCCTGTGTTTCGACATGGTATGATAGGATGGACAAATTACTGATGACTCTAGGATTTACTGAGAGTAAAGTGGATTCCAATCTTTGCCTCAAGGTTGAAGGCGAAAGACCAGTGATACTCCTGTTATGTGTTGATGCACTATTTTCTAAGCATGGAGGTGTGGACAAGGAAAGTATGCAGTAGAGATACTAAATAGGTTCAGGATGATGGACTGCATGACCACACCTATGGCATCAAACCTGAAGTTGTTAAGTGATGCTTCATCAGAGACGGATGATGCTACAATGTATCGTCAGATGATTGGGTCCTTGATGTATCTGACGAACATGAGACCAGACATTTGCTTTGCTGTGAACACCTTGAGCGAGTTCTTGATAGATCCGAGACATGTTCACTTGATTGCTGCAAAGCATATTCTAAGGTACTTGAAGGGTACAATTGATTATGGGCTCAAGTACGATACGAATCAAAAGATTAACCTAGAGGGTTATGTTGATTCAGATTGGGCAGGCAGTGCCATTGATAGGAAGAACACTTCAGGGTGTTGCTTCAATATGGGATCAGGTGTGATCTCTTGGTTTAGCTAGAAGCAATATTGTGTGGCACTAAGTACAGCTAAAGCAGAGTATGTCGCAGCTTGTTCAGCTAGTTGTGAGGAAGTATGGCTAGGAAAGCTATTGTCAGATTTATTTGATCTCCAGATGGATGCTACTTGTATACATTGTGACAACCAGAGTTGCGTTAAGTTGTCAGAGAATCCATTTTTCCATGACAAGTCGAAGCATATCGAGATCAAGTATCACTATATCAGGGATATGGTGCAGAGGGGAGTAGTGAAGCTCCATTATGTTACGATGGAGGAACATATAGCTGATGTATTGACGAAACTATTGGATAGGCTGAAGTTAAAGTACTTCAGGGAGAAGCTTGGTGTTCTACAGATCGAGGTTTCCTCCAAGCGAAAGTGATGAGACCCATTGCCATTTTGACATGGTGAGAGGATTGGTTCCTTCCATGCTCATATGTAAGGGCTGAGCCATTCTGTCATGGTGAGAGGATTGGTTCCTTCCATGTCAGATATGAGTGCTGAGATCCATAGACATTTTGACGAGTAGGTTAGATATAAGGGCTGAGCCATTCTGTCATGGTGAGAGGATTGCTTCCTTCCATGTAAAATATGAGTGCTGGCCATTATGTCGAGTAGGACAGATGTAAGGGCAATTTCCATTCTTTAAATGGAGCTGCCTGGTGAGGTACTAGGAGAACTCAGTCTAGGACTGAGTAGCCATTCTGATGTGATAGAAGGATGTGTTCCCACTTGATTAGATGTAAGAACTGAACCATTCTGTCATGGCTAAAGGATTAAGTTCCTTCCATGTTAGATGTGAGTGTTGGCCATTTCGACGAGCAGGTTGGATGTAAGGGAAACTGCCATTCTCTAGGAGAATGGAGGCACCTAGTCAGTTACTAGGTAGCTCAGTCGAGGAGGACTGGGGGCCATTCTAATGTGATTGTAGGATTGGTTCCTAAAAGATCAGATATGAGTGCAGAGCCCTTCCATCATTGTGAGCAGGATGTGTTCCCACCTGGATGGATGTAAGTGCAAAGCCTTTTCATCATTGTGAGCAGGATGTGTTCCCACCTGGATGAATGTAAGTGCATAAATCTTTCATCATTGTGAGTAGGATGTGTTCCATCCTGGATGAGAGTCTTTCATCATTGTGGTAGGATGTGGTTCTGGCCTAGCTGGAAGAATAGAGATAATCCATCATTGTGGTAGGATGTGGTTCCGGCCTGGATGAAAGTACAGAAATCTTCCATCATTGTGGTAGGATGTGGTTCCAACCTGGATGGAAGTACAGAACATTTCCATCATTGTGGCAGGATGTGGTTCTGGCCTGGATGGAAGAACATATATATTCCATCATTGTGGTAGGATGTGGTTCGAGCCTAGATGGATGTGATTACTATGCCTTTCTTATGAGTAGGTCAGATATAAGTGCTGAAGAAGACCTACATGGAGGCTAGGCCTACAACCATCATGAAAAAGGGCTGGCTCTGTAGAACTTCCTGTGACAAGAAGAATCATGATATAGCACCCGTGATGATCCAAATCCAGTGATGATGATTCAGCAGTGATGATCTAGATCGAGTGATGATCCAGATCTAGTGATGATGTCCAGTGATGATCCAGATACAGTGATGATCCAGATCAAGTGATGATCCAAATCCAGTGATGATGATACAGATCAAGTGATGATCCAGATCCAGTGATGATCCATATCTGGTGATGACCCAGATCGAGTGATGATCTAGATCCAGTGATGATGATCCAGATCCAGATGAAGATGACTTAAAGATGAATATGACTTGAAGATGACAAGGACTTGACGATGACCTAGATAATACAAAGAAGAAGACTTGTGCTGATAAATTGTGTCGAGAGAATACCTTCCTAGTTAAGAGGGAGTATTGATGTATTTGTAACTTCGGAATGTATTCATCCATATTTCGCATGTACTGTAACCCGATGTTTATTTCGGGATGTATTTGTGATGTACTTGAGTCATGTCATACCCCGATGTTTATTCTGGGAAGTTTCTATAATGAGAAAGTCATGTCAAGTCATTGTGGGTAACCCTCCTATTGGTCAAGGGTTAAATTCCCCACAGTTGTGGGGCCCTTGGGTTATTATACTATTGAATTCGACCCTAGGTGAGTCATTATAAGTCGGGGCAATAGTCCCCACCATTGTGTTACCCTCCTATTGGTTGGAGGAGGAAAAGTCCCCACAAGTGGTGGGGCACTAGGGTTATTAGACACTCTTAGAGATGTCGGCTCTAGTAACTAATTGTTAAGTGAGGCCGACATGATGGAGTGGGTTCCAAGTGAACGAAAGAATATAAATAGAGAGTGAGTCTCTCTATTTAGGATACACACACTCACTCATTGGGGCGCATGAGTGAGAGAGGAGAAGCTCTCTCAGTGTGAGAGAGAGATACTGCTACTGTCGGGAGATCATCTTACTATTTTCTGGTTTTACCTTTGGTACTGATTCTATCTCTGAGGAAGTTGCGGGGTTTTCTCCTTTATGGTTTCCCCGAGGAAAATTGTTTTTGTCTCTTGTCTCTTGTGTTGTGCTTGTGTTTTATTGTTGTGCATGTTATTCTCTCAGTTAAAGATCCTAATATCATAATGGTAGCTTGAATGATAAAAATCTAACAGTTATGTTTTAAAAATATGTAACAAGTTAGAAATAGAAATGGTGTTCCATAATGTTCAAACTTAATATTTATATTTAAATCCATTAAAACATCAGCAACATCAAGAACATGTATATGAATCTAGATTTAACAAAACCAATAATATATATTTAAATTAATATTGTTAGAAAGAGCTTCTCTTAGATTCAAGAATTATATATATATTCTCTATTGATGAGGCCAACCACGTGAAGGTGGAAGCTCATTTTGCCCCTCCCACCCACCCACCTAGAATCAAAGAACAAAAATTTGTCAACCTTGATGTGTTTTTGATTCATATGAAATGTGCCAGTGGCATATTATCAAGAATGACATTATGATCCTCTATCAACAATTTCCATTGTCGATGCTTGGAATTTCTCCTACTCTTCACTGCCTTCAACTGCAACTGGGCTGCTATGACCAAATGACTGTATTGAGCACATATAACATCTGACTCATAGTCTTGAAAAATAATATGGTCTTTACATTTCCTTACTTCTGCAAATAAATGTCCCATTATAACCATTGAACCCACACCATATGTATAATTTGACGAGTCTTTAAATTCTTGCATCAACGTGCTTTTTGACCTAGTGCGCCTCAATAAATAATAATGCACTTTTTATGGATTATCTACCAGTGCAATGAAAACAAATACATCACCTTCTCTAACCAAATTAGAAACATGATCATAATCTTTGTCAATCACAAGTGCTTCATTGTCGTGCTCTACATCGCTAATATTTCCAAATGGGGGCAATGGTGTCAATTCTTGGTGTCTCCATCGTTTCACAAATTTGTTAGTTTGGTTTTGACACTCATCCAAGGACTCTACATCATCAATGCATGCAAGACAAAAGAAAGATTACTTTCGTTTCTCGATTGTGTGTATATTTTTCATTTTCTTACTCCTAATGGAGTGTAAGCCCCTTGTTTTCGGGATTGCAGTACAATTATGTGGCATTGATCTGTAAACATCACCCATTGCAATATTCTAGAAAAACCTTCTCACATTACCCATCCTTTCATTGAAATCATGTCTCAAATTTTGTTTGCACCAATTAACAACATCGTTTGAATTTGCAAGGCGAGAAGTATAGTCATTCATTTGATATCTCTTGAGTGCATGTTTCATGCAGGCCCCAGCACCATCCTATTCTCCTTTTCCATGTCCCATTTCAAAAAATCTCCATGCATGGCGAACATCTGTGTTTCTATGAAGGCGAGACAACCATAAGAATGAGCGCGTTGATTTAAATTGACCAACATAGCCATTTGACCACACCCAATGTTCTTTAAAAGTGACCTTTCATCTTAATAACTCTTTATAAAGCATACCAAAACAATGATGGAAAAAACAAGTATCATGTGTATGATCATCACTGATGTAGAAATGATACTCCCTAATCACTTCATGATTATTTTCATTGCTATCAAAACCGTCGACATCAAGCTCTGCATGTCTATACATAATATGAACAAGTATAGATACCTGATATGAATGATAATACTCACTCTGTATCTCCTTTTGCGGAGTGAAAGTGTAATTTTCAGCAAAATCAACAATGGATAATATTGTTCCTTTTATAAATACTTTTCGTGATTTCTTGAACTGTAAGTCCTATCATCATGCTGGGTGAGAGTGCTTGATATATTTATATATTTGATCCCTGAACAAATTCATAAAATCTATCAAAGAGATATCACTTTCAACTAAATTAATCTTTCGTGATGTTGTTGTTGAATCTGTAATAGGAGTATAATCAACATATTCATATCTCTTCCATTTTACAATGTGATTTGATATTTGAGGATCGTTTGCATCAATGTGGTAGTTAGCATTAAAAATGGCCAAATCAGAACATTCCTCACATTTTTTTACCTCTAAAGCATTGTTTCTTATAGAATACTCGATCATTCTCTCTCGCACATAGTATTTTAGATACAAATGCATGAACACTAGCAGGAGGCGGGTTATTCGGCCAACACTGCATGCAAAAATCTAGAAATGTCTCATAATATAATTCGAATTCTACATGGTATCGACAACAACATGTGTCACGAACAACGATGGCCCTAACATACCATGGTTTAAGCTTCACAAATGTGCTAAGGGAAATCTTCGCATCAACATTACTCTCCATAAAAGTTTTGAACATTTCAACTTGAGTGATCTCTGTTATGTGTTTTGAATGTGTTTCATAGTCTCCTTTTGATATACAACGTTGCAAAACATCCTTTTCATTTGGTAAAACACGAGAGTTTAAATGCCAAAACTCTTTCACCCTGTCTCTCACATTATCTGGAAGTCTATCTTGATAAGTTTTCCTACAAATAACACCCCAACATGCAACTTCATCATCCTCATCTAATTGAACCCTAACATTTTTATGCTTCCATAAAAAATTTCTTGATGTTTTTAACATTCTTACAGTAGTAGACAACAAACGACTGTTTACAGTGTTTTTTGCCACAACCCCTATTAGAATAGATTTATGAGATACCATGTAATTATGATATCTCTTTTCTGCAATTGATGCAAGGACCAATGTCAAATTTTGTGATACAATCTCATTTGATTTAGCCTTTTTGACATTTTTAATGCCCAATAATGTCATTGCATTTCTTAGACATTTTCACCTTAACAACATATTTAACAATTGAGCTTGTTCTATGACATAAATACCTTCAAAATATTCTTTGACTATCTTTTTTACTCTATAACAAGCTGTATGACCAGGCATCCGAGGTCCCATTTCTTCAATTTTACTTGAATCCATATTCTCCAAAAACGTATTGTCAATGACGATATTGTTGCAGCTTCTAATTAATCTATGTGAATTGGTAAGTGTGGTAGGATGTTGTATGTTGGATGTCAACCCTTCATAAAAATAAATATAAATTTATCTAATTGTGAACTTTCAAATAATATATATAAGTTTATATTATAAAGTAAATTATAAACATATCAAAATTTATTTACTCACCAATCATGGTCTCAATATCGATGCTACCCATAGTTTGCTCCACATTTTTAATTTCCTCGACACGTCCATGTTCTTCATTTCTTTCATCAACGTGTTCCTCGACAATCTGCATTCTTTCATCACCACCATGTGAGAGGTTCACATTTTTCATTTCTTCATCACCGCCAAGTGCCTCCACATTTCTTTCCATTGCTCTTTTTTCTCTTAACTTTATCATGTTTTCACACTTTTTCTCTTTGCTTTCTTCTTCATCAGTTCTGGTGCGATCATATTTTCTTTCGCAATTCCTTCGATTTCCCATGTTGAAGGAATTAAAACCTAAAATCCAATGCATGAAAAGATATGAGAATTGAGAGTTAAATACATACATTGAAAAAAGATAACAAGACCCAACAAGAGTAATATGCTAAGCACTATTGTACGAAAAATTTACCAAATTGTTGAATGTGGTTATCATTCATGTCAAAGGAGTTTAGTAATGACAAATGAATTTAAGCAAGGACATGATCTGGCAGGGCAAAACTCAGTGAAAGACAAATTTGAATGACATAAATAGGAAACTTGATGACATGGAAAGTATGATGATGTGGCATGTGTTATGAGGCTGCAAAGACACATGATTGTGTCCTAGTGCTATCATTAAGTCAGTGTTGAAACCTGGCATCATTATGGAAGATGAATTGCAAGTTCCTCAAAACTTTGGAAATTGACTATGTATGGAAAAATGACTCAAAAGTACTCTAAGAGAATGCCCTCCATAATTATGGGTTTGACTAACATTCCCACACCATAATACCATGCTATATATCTTATTGAAGTGAATATCTATTCATGGTATCAGGTTTCCTTAATCGCTTCTAAGGAAAAATTTATAGATTTTCCAAAACAAGGTTTTGTGCACCAGAGAAAGTAAAATTACCTAGAAGTAATCTCAAGAAAATGCCTGCCATAAATCATAGGTTAATGTAAATTCCCACAGCATATGGTCAATATGTACTCTATTGATATTTCTACCTAAACATGATCTCAGTTTATATTAAGCATGTCTGATGAAAAAATTATGGATCTGCCAAAATAAGGTTTCAGGATCAATTTTAGAGAAAGTCTTGAAAATGACTAAGTGCTGGAAAACTGACTCAGGTGGCCTTGGGAAAATGCCAGCCATACCTAATGGGTGAATGATAAAAATAATATGAAACTACCATGCTCTATCTTGTTAATAGGGGTATCTATCCATAGTCTTAGTTTTCATAGAAGGTGTTTGATGACAAAATTAACAGCCTGCCAAAACAAGGGTTCAAGTTGCTTTAAAACCAAAGTAGCAAATTTGCCTAACTGGCCTCAGGGAAATTCCTTCCATAGCTTGTGGGTTGAAGAAAATTATCACACCATATGGTCATTGTGTAGATGGGTGTTTTTTCTACCTGTCCACATATTCATATCGAGTTGAAAGTTCCCGAGGAAAAAGTTATGGATCTGCCAAAATAGGGTTTCAGGATAAACTTTGGAGAAAGTCCTGAAAATCACTAAGTGTTGGAAAATTGGCTCAGGTGGCCTTGCTAAAATTCTTGCCATACCTAATGGGTGAATGATAAAAATAATATGAAACTACCATGTTCTAGCTTGTCAAGAAACATATCTCTCCATAGTCTTAGTTTTCACATAATGTGTTTGATGACAAAATTAACATCCTGCCAAAACAGGGGTTCAAGTTGCTTTTACACCAAAGTAGCAAATTTTCCTAAGTGGCCTCAGGGAAATGACTGCCATAGCTTATGGGTTGAATAAAATTACCGCACCATATGGTCATTGTGTAGATGGGTGTTTTGTCTACTTGTCCACATCTTCAGATCGACTTGAAGTTTCCTGAGGAAAAAGTTATGGATCTACCAAAATAGGGTTTTAGGATAAACTTTGCAGAAAGTCATGAAAATGACTAAGTGTTGGGAAACTGGCTCAAGTGGCCTTGAGAAAATGCTTTCCATACCTAATGGGTGAATGATAAAAATAATCTAAAACTACCATGCTCTAGCTTGTCTATTATATTTTTATCATTTAAGCAGTATGATCTTAGGATCTTATCTGAGAGAATAACATGCACAACAATCAATCACAAGAGACAATGGACACAAAGATTTTCCTTAGGGAAACCATAAAGGAGAAACCTCACAACTTCCTCATAGATAGAATGAGCACCAATGGCAGCAGTAAAACCCAAAGACAATAAAATGATCTCCAACAGTTGTTCTCTCTCTTATCCTGGCTCCTTCTCTCTCACTCATGCGCTACAACTGATTGTGAGTGACTGTGTGATAAATAGAGAAGCTCACTCTCTATTTATACTAGTTTCTGACTTGACAACAACTTACCAGGGCCAACTTCTCTAGGAGAGTCTAATAACCCTAGTGCCCCACAATTGTGGGGACTTTTCCCCCTAATGAACAAGGAGGGTTAACCTCTATGAATTTTCATGGTTTGATTACATTAATGATTCTTCGATAGGAACATCATGGACCAATGAAATAAAATATATGAAATATACAAGTGAATACATTCTGAAGTTACAATTACGTCAACATTCCCTCTTAACTAGGAAGGTAATTTCTAGACATAATTCATCAGCACAAGTCTTCTTCTTTGGATCATCACTGGATCATCATCAAATACGGATAATCATTGGATCATCATCAAGGCCAAATCATCATTGGATCATCATTGGATCATCATCAAAACTAGACCATCACTGGATCATCACTGGTCCTCTATCTCAATCAAATGGTTCTATCTCTCAATTATACTCGTCACAGGAATTTCTATAGAGACATCCCCTTTTCATGCTAGTTATAGGCCTAGCCTCCATGTAGGTCTTCATCTTCTTCAGCGCTTACATCCGACCATCAGAGGCCCAGCCTCCCACCTACATCAGAAAGGCCCGCCCAACACGTATATCTGACCAAGGAAGGCCCATCCTGTCACCATGTTAGAATGGCCCAACCCTTACATCTGACCATGGGAGGGCCCAACATGCCCCGATGTCAGAATGGCCTAGTCCTTACATCTGACCATGGGAGAGCCCAGCCTACGCCCATGTCAGAATGGCCCAGCCCTTACATCTTACCATGAGAAATCTCAACCTTCCCCCATGTCAGAATGGCCCAACCCTTACATCTGACCATGGGAGGGCCCAACCTTCCCCCATGTCAGAATGGCCCAACCCTTACATCTTACCATGGGAGGGCCCAAACTACCCCCATGTTAGAATGGCCCAGCTTTTACATCTGACCATGGGAGGGCCTAGCCTTCCCCCATGTCAGAATGGCTCTGCACTTACATCTGACTATGGGAGGGCCCATTCTTCCCCCATGCCATAATGGTTCACGGACTCATCACTTCCCCTTGGAAGGAACCTCTATATGGAGAACACCAATCTTCTCTCAAAAGTACTCAAACTTCACTATGGCTAATGGCTTAGTCAACACATCAACTATCTATTCATCCGTCACAACATATTGGAGCTTCACTACTCCCCTCTACACCATATCCCTGATATAGTGGTATTTGATCTTGATATGCTTCGAATTTTCATGGAACACTGGGTTCTTCGACAACTTCACACAATTCTAGTTGTCACAATATATACAAGTAGAATCCAACTGGAGATCAAACAAATTAGATAGTATATTCCTCAACCACACTACCTCACAATTAGATGAACAAGTTGCGACATACTCTGCTTTGGTTGTACTTAGTGCCACACAAGATTGCTTCATGCTAAACCAAGAGATCACACCCAATCCCATACTAAAGCAGCAACCCAAAGTGCTCTTCCTATCAATGGCACTTCCTTCCCAATCCGAATCCGCATAACCCTCCAGGTTAATCTTTTGATTTACCTCATACTTGAGCCCATAATCAAATGTACCCTTTAGGTACCTGAGAATATGTTTTGCAGCAATCAGGTGAACATGTCTTAGATTCATCAAGAACTGGCTCAATGTGTTCACAGAAAAGCAAATATCTGGTCTCATATTCATCATGTACATCAAGGACCTAATCATCTGACGATACATTGTAGCACCAACTGACTCTAATGAAGAATCACTCAATAGCTTCAGGTTCGATGCCATAGGTGTGGTCATGGCCTTACAGTCCAACATCCTGAACCTCTTTAGGATATCTACTGCATACTTCCATTTTCCTAGGGAGATTCCATCTGCATTTTGCCACACCTCCATGCCTAGAAAGCAGTGCATCATACCCAAGTCCTTCATCTCAAACTCAGTAGCAAGCTTCCTCTTCGTATAAGCAATCAACCCATCTTCACATATTACAAACAGGTCATCTACATATAATAGGAGTATCATTGGGTTTCCTTCTTCAACCTTGTAGTAGAGGTTGGAATCTCCTGTACTCTTGGTAAAGCCCAAACTAGATAGGAAGCTGTCAATTCTGTCGTACGATGTCCTAGGTTCCTGTTTCAAATCGTACAGGGCTTTCTTCAATTTACACACATGAGTCTCCCTGTCATGTGTCTCAAAACTGAGTGGCTGCTCCACATACACTTCCTCTTCCACCACACCATTCAAGAATGAATTCTTGACATCCATCTTGTGTATCTTCCATTTCATTACTACAGCCAGAGAAAGTACTAATTTGATGGAAGTGTATCTAGATACACGCAAAAAAATTTATTCATAATCTATTCCTTCTTTCTGGGAGAAGCCACGAGCCATAAACCTTGCTTTATATTTCTCTATGTTGCCATCAGCAACATGCTTGATCTTGTATATCCACTTGGAAGTCACAACATACTTCCCCTCTAGTATTGGGACAACATCCCAGACATCATTCTTCCTGATCGACTGATACTCCTCTATCATCGCATCCTTCCACTCTTTCTTCTTTGTTGCTTCTTCATAGTTGGAAGGTTCTTTATCAATGATGTCACATAATAGGGCTACATAAATGGAGTATGACCTAGTTATTTTCCTCTCTCTGTGCATTTCTTCTGGAGCCCCATATCTTTCTGCACCTTGGATAGCCTCTTGTACCCATGTATGTTTCCTCTTGTGAGTATTCTTTTCCTGTGGTGGATCTACAGGTTCCTGGGGTTCTTCTATTTCTCGATCTTCTTCTTGAGTTGCATCGTTCATAGATGTATCTTGAATTATAGGTGCTTCTTCTTCTTCGGGGTCTTCAATAGGTTTCTTTCTAGATTTGTTGTAAGTTGAATCTTGATCAAATGTTACATCTCTGCTGATGTCAATCTTCTTGAATCCTAGGAAGTATATTATGTAAGCCTTTGAGCTTTCACTATATCCCACAAATATACCCTTCTTTCATGAAGGATATAAATTTGTCCTCTTTTCTTTTGGAATTTGTATGTACACTGGACAGCCAAATATTATGAGATGGCTGATCTCTGGTTTCTTGCCAAAAAATACTTCTTCAAGTGTCTTTTTCTCAAGTACTCTGTGTGGAGTACGGTTCTGTACATACACAACTGTCTTGAATCATTTTCCCATAGACGCATGGGAAGATCTTGATCATGAATCATTTCCCTTGCAACTTCCATAATTGTTCTATTCTTCCTTTCTGCAACCCGATTCTGTTGTGGATTGTATGGAGTGGTCAACCCCCTCTTAATCCTTGAATCTCTGCATAATTCTTTGAATTCATTTGATGTGAATTCTTTGCCATTGTCTGATCGAAAGGTCTTGATTTTCTTTTCTGTGTGGTTCTCGATCAAGGCTTTGAACTCTTTAAACTTGTTGAATAGTTCATCTTTGTTTTTCAAGAAGTATATCCATGTATTCCTAGAAAAATCATCAATGAAAGAAACATAGTACACATACCCAATCAATTAATTGGATGACATTGGACTGCATACATTGGAGTGGATGATTTCCAAGATTCCTTTTGCTTTGCTCTTGCTACTTGGAAATGTATTCTTTGTGTTCTTTCCTTTGCAGACACCGTCATGTTTTGCTTGTATTTCTAGAAGACCTTCAATATCTTTGCTTTTAATTGGTAGTGCTCTGTAGTGCACGTGTGCAAGTCTTATGTGCCAATGTTCATTTGGCTCTACTGAGTCATGGACCAAAGCTTGTTCTGGTTGGCCCTTCAATTTGTATAGTCCTCCCTCTTGCTCTCCAATCACTACTGCATCATCTATAGTCTTTCCCTTTGGCCACATAAGGAATTGGCCATCTACAAATGCAACCCTCATGCTTTTTGCATCCAATGCAGATATAGAGAGGAGATTCTTCTTTAGTCCTGGTACAAACAAGACATCCTTCATCTTCATAGACTTTGCAGAGTCTAGCTTATAAGAGGATTCACCACTACCTTTTATTGGATACTGATAATCATCCCCAAGTTTCACCTTGTGAGGCGAATCGTGTTCGGATACTTTCACAAAGGATTATTTGAATCCCGTCATATGCTTGGAAGCCCCACTATCTATAAGCCAATCATTGCTTCCATGTGTGACAGTTACCATGAGGGAAGAACTCAGAACATACTCTTCATCACTTGAAGAATCTTCACTTTTTTGTTTGAATCTTTTCCTGGGAGGATCATCATCCCCTGTAGTGTGAGCATGATGTTTTCTTTTGTCCTTCTTGTGAGAGTTACTTTTGTTTCTAGGAAAAAATCTGGCATAGTGTCCTATCTCATCACAAGTGAAACATATGAGTTGAGATCTTCTAGAGTTATTTTTCTGGTGAGAATGCTTACCTTTAGGAGGATGATAGTCCCTTCTACTTTTCTTGGAGTGTACTATGAGAGCTTGATCTTCACTTCCCATATTTTCTTCTCGGGATACTATTATAGCTTCTTCTTGTGAGCATTCCTCCCATAGTCTACTGAAGGTGACTAGCTTTCTTCTAGTACAAATCCCTTGAATGAAAGAGTCCCATCACCTAGGGAGATCATTCAAGGTGATCATCAAAATATCTGCATTCTCCACTTCTTCATCTACTGCTTCAAGTTGTTCTTTAATCTGGGAGACCCTTGTAAAGTATGACTGTATGGTCTCTACATTCTGGATCTTCACATTCTTCAATTGATTTCTCAAAGTCATCTTTTGATTTATGTTCTTTCCTTCAAACAGCTTGGTCAAGACATCAAACATATCTTTAGGTGTCTTTAGGAAGGACACCCATGGTATGAGGTGATCCTTGATTGAATCAGCAATAATCCTCTTGGCCTTGATCAATTTCTTCTTGTGTAAGGCCTTAGCCTCATATCCCTCTAGAACTGGAACCTCTCCACTGATGTAGGAGTCCAATTCATTTTCTTCAAGGAACAGGGAGAACCTATACTTCCAGGCTCAGAAGTTATCAGCTCCCTCAAGCTTTTCATCAAGCTTGGTGTGATGAGACATCTTAACTTAGAAACTCAAATGGAAATACAAAATATTTAGATCTTACCAATTTGAGAAGATGAAAACTAGATTTGGAGTTGATCTTCTACAGTGTTGGTTTTTTGGTTCCAGGGAAAATCAGGGTTTGATTTTCCCGGAGTTCTACCCAACCAAAAACCTCAATTTTTGTCTCTAAACTTTGATTTTGAGGAGGACAGAAATCCTAGCCTGGGCTCGCTCAAAAATCCCTCTTCAGTGAAAATCCCTAATTTCTCGGTGTAGTGATAGGTCAAAACTGAAAGTGCTCAGAATCAGATTCTGCTTCGACAGAAAGATGCTCCCTTCAATGGAGATTCATCCTAGCCTCCTTTTGTTGATGGATTGTGGAGAGAGACCCAAAAGGTAAGAAGCCCTAGCTTCCCCAGCTGCACAATGTCTTCTTCTCAAGTTAGCTCTGATACCATGTTAGATTTTTATCATTTAAGCAGTATGATCTTAGGATCTTATCTGAGAGAATAACATGCATAGCAATCAATCACAAGAGACAATGGACACAAAGGAGAAAACCCCGCAACTTCCTCAGAGATAGAATGAGCACCAATGGCAGCAGTAAAACCCAAAGACAATAAAATGATCTCCAACAGCGGTTCTCTCTCTTAACCCGACTCCTTGTAACACCCCAGTTTTGACCCCGTTTTCATTAAATGTATATGATGTATATATTGTATTTAATCATGGTGTGGAGCTAAAGGAAAAATCCCCACCATGGATTATTGTTTTTATGTTTCGACGATTAAACTCATTGCCGATGGGATTTTGTGCTAGCCGGCACATTATAATTTTGAACATCATGTAAATATGCAATTTAATTAAAAACCCACAACCAACTATGTCATTGCAACAAATAATGAGATGGGGGCATGATTTCCTAAGGCTAGGGGGGGGGTATTCAAACCTTTGGGGCCAATGGGGAAAATCTAAATGTCAAAGGGAGAACCCATCAAAACTGTCAACTACCTTTCTTGTCTTATTCACCCAATAATTTATTATTGCCAAAAATTGGTTGAGTTGGTTATTGCATGGGATGGGCAAGGTATGACAACCCGAATTTGAATTGGAGAGGCCATCAGTTTTTGGGAAACGCGTTTTGACTCCTTGGGCAAGTAAAAACCCAAAAACATATGCCATTCTACCACGCTTGGATGTTTTCATATTTTCCTCACCATTTATCCTTCACGTGAGCTCTCTCAAGCATCCAGAACTTCCCGTGTGTGTTTTCATTCCACATTTTTGGTTGTTGGATTCATTTTCCCATGGATGGGAGGTCGTTTTTGTAATGCCAAGGATTGGGCTGGTTTTCCTCACGTTTTTGGAGCTGCTGGTGCATTTTTCACTCACGTTTTTGCAGTTTCATGTGTTTTTACCATGGTTGTGAAGTGTTTTTGTTAGCTTCTAGTGGCTGGGATCTCTGTTGGGAATTTTGGTGTTGTTTCCACATTCCCATGGTGGGAAATTTTGTTGTTTAAGGTTGACCAACGAGTGGGAGAACATAGCCACAAATTTTGGGTGGTATTGAGGTCGTTTTGGCCATGTTAGGGACATAAACTACTATGGAATTCGAGTTGCTCAGCCTGAGTTGTTTCTACCTAGTTGCCATACCTGATTTTGGTCTCTGTGGTGTTTTTCCTTCAGTCCAAAACTATTATTTCTATGTGCATATCGTTTGTTGGCCTTTGAGCTATCTTTAGGTGTGGAAATGGGGTCTGAGCTTGCTTGACAAACCTAGTGTGTGCATGAGCCTCACATATAGAGCTAGAGGGTTGGATTTCTTCTTTACACCCCCTGAATAGCACTGGAAGGGAAGGAATACCCCGAGGGATTGTGTAGTAGAGAAGGGAATGCTTCCTTGTGTTGGGTGTGTGTGGATGTTTTAGAAGTTAGGCTAGTAATGGTGCAGGTGTCCATGGCTCTTGGATTGAGCTCACTAGCTTAACAACCAACCTTTCCAGCTCCATGTTAACTTGATAAACCCAATTGTGTTGGCTTGGATGTGTTTTGTGTATCCTTGGCTACGTGTGAGCCTACTAGTTTCCCCTTATTCCTTGTGGATTCATGCCCAACTCGGGGGTGGTAGTGTTGATGAGTGATTGATGAGCACACTGGCCTATGGATGGGTGGAACGTTGAAGCGACATAGCTAGTTGCGAGACAAGCTTCTTCTAAGATAAGTATTCTTGTGTTTAAATCCTTGCAACTGTGTTTGTTTTATAAATCCATATGAACGTGTTAAATGCTGTGAATGAATGAAATTGCTTCCGCTATTTGCTAATCATTTATGCATATGTGTATGTTTAAGTTCAATGCATTTTATCTTAATTTCATGGGGCTATATTTCCCATAATGTTAGCATTATAGTAGTGTCCTCTCGTTGGTAGAAGGGTGGGGACGTGACACTCCTTCTCTCTCACTCATGCGCTACAACTAAGCGTGAGTGACTTTGTGATAAATAGAGAAGCTCACTCTCTATTTATACTAGTTTCCAACTTGACAACAACTTACCAGGGCTGACTCCTCAAGGAGAGTCTAATAACCATAGTGCCCCACAACTGTAGGGACTTTTCCCCCTAATCAACAAGGAGGGTTAACCTCTATGACTTTTCATGACTTGATTACATTAATGATTCCCCCGATAGGAACATCGCAGACCAATGAAATACAATATATGAAATATACAACTGAATACATTCTGAAGTTACAATTACATCAACATTGTCAAGAAGGATATCTCCCCATAGTCTTAGTTTTCACAGAAGGTGTTTGATGAAAAATATAAGATCCTGCGAAAACAGGGGTTAAAGAAAATACCTTGATAAAAAAAAATGGTGGCCTGAAGAACTTGGATAAAGCGAAATCTCAGCAGATCTACAAACTCTGATATGTGAACACCCGGATGCAATATAGAGATAAAAACTCTTGGTTGAACAAGAAATTTTAAAATTCTCGGCTGAAAACCGATCTTTAAACTCTTGGCTAAAACACGCTCTGTAAAATTTTGTTGGAAAAAATCTTTGCAAACTCTCGGCTGAAAAAATCTCAACAAACTCTCCACTGAAAAAATCTCTGCAAACTATCGACTAAAAAACAAATTAACGATTCTCGATTGAGAGGTTGATGAAAACTATCTCGGACAAGAGTCTATATATACACCTCTTGGCCGAGAAGTTTTGGAATCCCATCGGAATCATGGGAGTTTAATTTGTCAACCCCTAAAAGCTTCTCGAAGCATTATGTGACAAATATCTCGGCAGAGCTATATTTTATGTTTTCATCCAAGAGTTTAATACAACTTTCGGCCGAGAGATTTTCTTAAATCTGGGTTAGATTTCGAGCGAAACAAACTCTCGCCCCAAATATTTTAAATCTCTCAGCCGAGAGTTGTTAGTCAACATTTCCAGCACCATTTCTGCAGTTTTCAGAAATGTCTCACTTTAGCAAGGTTGAAACACTGCAAAAAATGAGAATTACCTATCGGATTTTATACCAGTAGATTCATCATTCAATCTACTTTCTCATCATCTATTTTTTTTAAATTTCATTTAGGATTTCTATTTTTTACTATTTTTTTCTAAACTTTATCATTAAAAGAATTAGTAACTAAAAAATCAGTGACAATGATAATTCAATATCATCACGAAGACGAAGCCAATTTTTTTTTTTTAAATCACAAGGTTGTTCCTTGCAGTTTCCTCTTCAAAAGGGTTCTTTTAGTTTTTTTGATAAGAGACACATTTGAAAGAAAATGAGACGACAAAAACTTGTGTCAATAAGGCACCGTTTTTGGTACATATGTTATTTCGATAAATAATAAAAATTAGCGTGTAAGTCTGAAAATACTCAACATATAGTCCATGCAAAACTGCAATGAGTGTATATTATGATTATACATTTCGTTTCCCTAAAATAAATAACTATCTCTAAGAAAAATGTAGGGCACAAAGGTCACTCATTATTCATTCTTAAAATTTTAAAGTATATGTCATTGGTGCCCGCCAAAATTGCCCCACTATATGTCGATAATTTTTTTTTAAAAATATGAGTACGTATCTAATTCAATTCTCTAAAACATTTGTGTTTACTTCAAGGTGAAATTCCTAAGGGAGATATCGGTTTGAAGGGGTTGAAGTTGAAAACATAAAATTTTGCAATTTGTTTTGTCAAAAAACAAGCAAAAGTGTTTCCCAACTTCATGTTTTCACCCTTTAAAGATAACTTCCTCTTCCAATACCCTCGGAGCTCCAGATGCATGCCATTAAAAACCTCCAGTGAAGTTCGAGGTCCATCAAAATGTTTCGATTCGATGGAAACTCTGTTGATATGATGCAGGTTATAACAACTAGCTGCCATGGCTGCGATACCACTGTAAGCCATTTCGTCAATGAATTTATTCTACGATAATTAGCTCATAGTAGCTACTCTAAAAACAGAATTTCGAAAGCATATAAATCTTTGAATGCAACATAATGGAGTTGAATAATCATGCATATGATTTCATAGAATTTTGTATCAACCAAACGCTTCTTTTATCGATGACTGGAAAATCTCATTTTGACTGGAATTCAGCTAATCAAATCTATAATTAATTCCAACTTGTGTTGTGTAGCATGTTTTTTTCAACTTGCAAGATCTAAATTTATAAGTGTTTATATGTATTTATGTATGTATGAATATAAAATGTTTATTAATGTAGTTTGGGTGTTTGGAAGGAATGATTGGTAGTCTCTTAGCCAAAGTTTAAATTTTGAAAGCAATATGTAATATGACCATACTTTAATTAATTATCTTAAAGTTAGAACTATGTTAAGGGTTAGTGTGACCTAAACCTTTTTGACGAAAAAGAAAAAACTCTACAAAATGCTTATATAATTTGAATTTATATTTATATAAACTCAATGTTTATAAATGTTATAATTGGCTTGTAACCATAAAATTATATATATATATAGTAATTGACTTGTAATATTAAAGTTATATAATATGAAACCTACACATTTTGTTATTACACTCAAAGTAGCCATGCTCTACATCTTAGTATGTGTCTAAATAACTAATAAATACTTACTTGAATTACTAAAAATACATTAACTAGTCTAATTGAAATTCCACTCTTATCTTGTATAACATTTTGTAAATATGTTATAGGTATGGAAATTTTATCTCTTCGTGATTTAGCCTTGCAATTTTCCACATGTATTACTTACCATCCCTGCAAACTTTGTGTTTTTGAAAAACTTTTCATGGTCCGTACACCATTTATGGCATGCTCATCTAATTTGAGATATTTACAGATTAAATAAACCATCATTTTATTAAATAATGTTAACTTAGTGATAAGGAATAACCAATAGCATGGTTGGGTGGTATGCTGGCTAGAAGGAATAATAGGGGTGGCACCGTGTTTCACATGCTAAGGCAAAGGCACAAGAGGTGATAATTTGTCTTCACGAAATAACAAACAAACAAGTAAATTGGCCACCACCAAATATGATATTTTATTAATCAAACCACAAAAGCAAATAGTACAAATAATTGAGTACGAATACATAGAATAAGATTTTAGATGAAAAAATATGTAAAATAAAAGTAAACATGTGATTACTATACTTTGTGTATATGTTTTTTTGTTGTTGTTTATTTTAAATTAAAATGACTGGTGAAAATAGAGTTTAATAAGTATAAGTTTATGGTCTGAATTTATGCATTTATTTAATTCTTAGATTAAGTAATATGTATGGATTTAACATTTATTTAAAAAATTATTTTGTTTTTTCCTCCAAAATCATTTATGCTTAATTTGAGTTTATATATATATGAAAAATATACAAAAGAAAGATTGATGAATGTGGGCACTACCTTGTAATGGTGAAGTTATAAAAGAGTATGAAACGTGAAGTATCATTAGATATGTTGTTATTATAGTTATACACTTATATTAATAACTAATGAATAGTTGAAATATTAAAAATGTATTAACTATTTTAATAAAAATTTCAGTTTTATCTTTATAATTAAATTTTAATAATAACATTTTTTTAATATTTAAAAATTAAAAGTTATAAATATATTTAAGAATTTATTCAACTTTATGATATCCATATTATTTCGAATATTCATAAAGAATGCATGAACAACCTCTTTGTCCTCATTGTATTCACTAATTTTAAATTCAATGTGAATAATTCTCAAGAATGAAACTTTTATCTCAAACCATGATTTATCCTTTGCAATTTTTCACATGAGATGCATACCATTCATGCATTCTTTCCATATTCCATACACCATTTCCACATGGTTGTCAAACTTGATATTTTTTACAATTAAAATAAAATGAACCATCCTTTCAATGAATAATGTTAACTTAGTTGTAAGACATTAACCATAACATGGTTGGTAGTATGTTGACACCATGTTAAGAAGAAAGAACAAGGTGAGAATGTATCTCACATGGAATAACATGTAAATATTACAATAGTTAAATAATGTTGACTTAGTTGTAAGACATAAACCATAACATGGTTGTTAGTATGTTAACACCATGTTAAGGAGAAAGAACAAGGTGACAATGTGTCTCGCATGGAATAATATGTAAATATTACAATAGTTGAGTATGCCATCGAAACATGAATGATTACATTGTCATGTTCGATTAAGAGTTCTAAGTTAATAAAATCATTTTTTACTAAGTGTGATATTTAGACATTGGATGAATGCCCATGAAAAAATCTGTTACACTTGTTTGAGAAAATTAAAATATGTAATAGATAAAAACAAACAAATGTTGTTGTTGGTGAAATTATATGTCAATTAATTACCAATATTAAATTGTCACAAGGAGAATTGTAGAGAGAAAACAAACACATTTCCAAATAAATAAAAGCAAAATCGAAATTGAAATCAAGATGTGGAAAATAAACTAAGTAAAAAATATATATCAGAAAAAATAATAAAAACTAGATCAAAATTAAAACAATCAAACTTACAGCTTAAAATTGCTATACATAATCCACTACTTCAAATACATTCACCAAATACAATCACCGTGCAACAATGTGTGAGTATGGTAACATAAAATTCTACCCACTAGCTTTTAAATAAATTGTTAAATATTCTTTTGTTTTTAATAACACTTTTATTTGTAAATCACGTGTTCATAAAAAGCATTTTGTAAATCATGTGTTTATAAAAAAATATAAAAAATAAGTAAGTTTATATAATGCTTAATTCCAACGTGACTAAAATTACTTTAATGGCATGATTTGAATATATACAATACCATCTAACATTAGTATTAAAATACATAAAGTAAATTTTTATTTTAATTAGTTAATTAATATATATATATATATATATATATATATATATATAAAAGAAGAAACATATATAATCTTTACCAAACTATACAAAGTTATGTGAACATGTCAATCAAATAGTGCAATGACAAGGTAATGTAATCACATGTAAAACAAAGCATGAGAGAAATATTGGAATGCAAATTGGTTTTTATATTATTAGTCTCTGTTATCGGCTAACAGGGACTCTATGAACGGCCTTACCATCGTTTTCAATTACCTTGCACGCAAAACAAAACAAATATGAATTATTAGTCCTAAGTTTGCATTGAATCATTTATAACGCAGTTGTTTTATCTAATTATTAGTCCCTTTTCATTTGACAACTATTTGCCCACCATTCTTTCAACCAATTGGAGAATTGAAACTCTTATTTGGCCTCTTCTCGAGGCGGGTATCTTTTTCAACATCATGATATCCTAAGTTTCAGTATCAGCTTGGTAAAAAAACAACTGATATGTGTTAATGCTATTACTCCCATAGCATTAGTTTGTGAGTTATTGCTAACATTAAATGTTTGTTGGAATACTCTTCCACCCACCGCCTTGCTCTTTGGTGCCGCCTTGCTCTTCGGTGGAGAGCAGCCTTACTCTTCAATCGACCGCCTTACTCTTCGGTGGACAGCAAGAACAAAACGACGCCAGGTGGTGTCGAGACATTTTCACGTTTGTCCTTATGAATTCAAGCCTTCTTATATGTATGGCCCTCCCGAATCTGTTGGCAGGTGCAGACAGAGTGGGATGTATTTCACAACTGAGAAAGAAAGACAAAGAATTCTCAATGGGATCCTTCCAGGGCTGTGTATGATAGCTTCCATTTGATGGGCCAGTGAGCATCCTTTGCAGAGACGACCAACACAGGTATTTCATATTTTTATCTTCAACTAGTGTTTTTTTCAACTATATTTGGCTTACTCAACTCCATTCTAGGTCCATAGATCTCTCTACACCTCAAAAGTAGATGGTTCTTTTATCCCCTTGCTCACAAAACTAGTCCTTCGCCTACAATTCAAACGAATGCAGACCATGAAGCATGCACGAATCGAAGTGCTCCACAACAAGGAAACAAAATTCAGTCTAGTAAGAAGGCTAGGTTGGAGGTTGGAATTAAACATGAGCCATAGTAGGTTTTTAGATAGATAGAATACGGATGGAGGGAGCTGCGTGGATGAAGGAAGCACTTCGGTTGGAGGAATGAAATGAAACAAACGTCCATGGAAATAACTTGAACGCTACCTTCCTATTGACAATTTTAAATCATTTGATTGTTTTCCAAAAATGACCAATAAACCATAATAAAATTAGATTTTCATTTGTAAGCACAATATGCTCAACCTCTGACTATCCTCTACTCAAAAACACTAAATAATGGCTTCGGGTTGCTTACCGCATAAGACAACAAGGAATTGGAGTGTGCAGCTGTTTCCCTCTACAGAAAGACGATTGGAAGAAACGCCATGTCAATTTCCCCCGATACCGGGAAGTTGCTTATATCTTCACTGTTGTGATAAGGTGATTATACTCTTAGGATTCTGCGCAGATAAATTAGGAGTAATGCATTATACCTCCTGCGATAGCACTCCAACCGTTCTTGAGGCAACCACTAGCAAATGTTCTTAGCCCTAGGACTATGTTCCAAAACCCTAAAATTCCCCTCAGCTTTTGCAATTGTGGAATATCATGTAAAAGCACAAAACATGCACATATCAATGTGTTGTCTTCTGAAAACATACGAATGCGCCTAATATATAAAGGATGGATAAATCCAGCCAAATGATGCAAATTCAAGTTAAGCAGAAAAACAATATTTCAACTGAATAATTATTACTTCAGAAATTGTTTATACAAGTATATTTTCATACAGTATCAAAATGCCATTTCTGTAGGCAACGTCTTACATAGTTGGTTTAATAGATGACAAGAAAAAGATTTTTTTTAACAAATTGTACCACCAATTTACCATGTCTTAAAGACATAAAATTATTTTGTAGTACTATTCTTAGCCCTTGAAAATCGATTCCTGCAACTATGTTCCAAAACCCTAAAATTCCCCTCAGCTTTTGCAATTCGTATTGAAGATTGCCAGAAACATGCTGACCCTAGTGCCAAAACTAGGCATATGATCAATAAAGCTACAAATAAAAATCAAGCCTCCTAATGCACTAGAAGTCTCCAAAACTATAAGGATTGATGATGGTTATATATGTATTTACAATTCAGCTCCAAAGGAATGAATACAGTACTTACCTCAAGCTTGAAATAAAACATATATAAGAGATTAATTATGTTCCCACACTATGGCTCAATAATATCAGTGAATCATATGATAATTCTCACAAATAGCGAAAAACCACTCAATTGCTTCTTCATAGCTGAAACTCTTAGTGTCAAAACCCCAAATTTTCACAAAAATTCAAAATTTTGAGATAACATAAAATGCTGGATTTGCAGTTTACTAACAGCTAAAGGTTAGTAGAAAAAGAAACAACCAATTGATTAGTATTACATAATCTCAATTACGTTAACTAAATAGTTTTCCTTTTGTAATGAGAATAAGGTTTACTTGCATTTTGTTTTATTTTAGTTTACTGATAAGTCTTCTTTATGACAAGTAGGTGGAATCTAACTTTGAATCCTGGGCTTACTTAGAAATTATGCTAACGCAGAAAGATTACTAGTTCTTACAGGTTTACAGGTATGATAGAACAAGTAAACATTTTAAATTCATGAAGTATCCAAAAGTGTTTCTATTTGTAATTAAAAAAGCTTAGTAGATAAGCTGATAAATTCCAAGCAACTCAATGAGGTAAAGTAGTTTGTTTTCTTCATTATTTCTTTGTAAGCAAGGTTCAAATAAAATAGTTCCTATCTTTATCAAACTTAGCGATAGTAAAGATATTTACTGTGACTTAAAACTTGTAATCTTTGTTACATAGTAACTTCTACTTTGATATGCATATTGTGCAATGTTATACTTTTGTCCTATTGTATCATATACGTTATCGCAATATTTACTTGAATATCCAGCTGTTTGGTACTTTCATTTTTGTAGTGAAGCTTCCAGCCTGTAAAACTTCTTGTTAGATAAGTGTAATTAGTGTAAAAACAACTGCGTTGTTTCACATGAACAACTGTTTATCTTTTACTTCTTAAACCTAAGTCAGGCCATGTTATTCCAATTGATTATGGACTTGAGTAAGATTATTCCATATAATTTTCATTATTACTATAATGATTTTCTTGTATTAAGTTCTGTTTATAACAGCTTCTAAGGTTGATGTTTTCTATAAAGATCAACCTTCTATTCTATGCTAAGCACCAGTTATTTTGTATAATCATAAAACCATTCTAACTTTTATATAGACATGGTAAATTACTAGCAAATGCCAAGTTGAGAAACAACCATAGTCTGTTAAAGTCT
>LPNX010370283.1:152541-194976 GCA_001517045.1 Pseudotsuga menziesii | reverse complement strand
TCATGACACAGTTTCACTTCCAGCATATTTTAACTTAAATAAAAAGAAGAATAAACTACTGTAAGTAACCACAATATCTTAACCACTAGTATATTTTCTTTTTATAATAATTCTTTTACCTGTACTAGTTTACTGTTATTTCTTTTCCAGTGCATTTTCATAAATAAACTTGTAAAATAATAACATGGATAACTAGATTATTGTTCTTTCTTGATAATAATCTACATTCTGAAATAAACTACTTTGCTATTATATATTGTAGAACCACATCTATTCAATTCAGTCTCTTATCATTTTCTTCATCTACTTAAGTACTCTATTTGTGCTGGAGTACAGTCTGGTCCTTCCAAATGTGGAAAAACACAGATTAAAATTTATTTTTCATCTATTCAGTTTCATTCCTTCACTAATCCAAAAAGATTACTAACTCTTAACATTTTACAACTAAATACTTAACATTCATTTAGCAGTCAGATCCATATTTAACCATCTAACAAAGTAAAACAAAAGATTGTAGAACCTGATTAAGATGGACAAAAACAACGTTAGGAGGTCTTTCCTCCCTACCAACTCTTGGAGAGCGCTCAAACAATGCTTCCTCAGGACCCTCGAGCCTATTTCTGGTCTCCTTGGTTGAGAACTGGTGGAGCAAGCAAACAATAAACTAGTCCAATGACTCAATAATCACTCTGCACTTAGCAGTAAGATCCTTTAGCTGAAAATATTCACTAGATCACTTAGCAGTTAACCCCTCAAACTCTTTCCACAAATTCCCTTGCCATTGAATTTCTCTGAAGCACATTCACCTGAATGATCACTTCTCTAGAATGAGCAGCCTCGGCTCTCTTCAATGAGCATTTTTATAAATATTGCCTAGGTCTTTTGGGTCAGTTGTCATTAATTGAGCCACCTGCTCTGATCCCACTTTCTTGGGCGATCATGACCCCAAATGTAGGTAGGTTGCCACTCGCAACAGTTGGAAGTGGTTTGAGGATGTGTTGAGGCTCGGAAATTCGCACGCAACAATAGTAAGGGATTCTCCCCAGTCAACGTTTCCAACTAGCCCGTGACTGTTTGGTGTAGGGAATCCGTCCGGTTTGCAGTCCGGCTACCGTAGGTCAAAGTAACAAAAACAAAGGCTTTACCGGTTGTGGCCCAGTCCACCGTGTATTTTTTTTTATTTTGACTTAATGTATGACATGCAAGTGCCTAATTAACCATGCAGGGAAATAAGATGCAAGGAGCATTCACAACGTGATGCACAAGTTCTTACCTCTCGTCTTAGCATTCACAAGCATCTAAATGACAAACAACAAGAAAACTAACTACCTAAACTATCCCTAGGGAGCAGGATTATCATTCGTTGGTGAGTAATATATTTTGTACATGCGTTATGAAGAGTTACAGATAACTGATACTTCTTCCAAGACACATGAACAATTACAGATATTTGAACAATCAGCTAGCCAATTGTTTATGGACAACATTTATTACTCACAGTGGAAAACATCACAAAATATACTGAAGAACATTCAACAAGAACATAGGTTCAGAAAGTTAAACACTCTCACAGTTAATGAAACACAGTTGAAAACAAAATAGTTCCCCTTCAACATTGTTCATTTAATCACATTGATACATTCCACATCTCGCTTTCTCTAGCAGGCAAAAGTTGCAGTTTCTGATTGTAAAACGAAATAGTTCCTCTTACAAGCAAATGGTGTACAAGTTTTTCCAGGGAAAAATTCCTTGTCTAAGTTCTACTTTCAAATATTTAAACTATGACTGCAGAACACTTGGGCTGCCCTCTAAACGTATGACCTTTCGGTTCCTCGAACGTTTCATATCCCTCTCTCCATCTTTTCTTCATATGCTCATGATCAGTTGGGTAACTGCTAGACTTTTCCATCCTTCAAACGTTTCATATTCTTCTATGTTGTCTGTTATGCATTCATGCACTATTTAGTAACTGATAGCTCTTTTGGGTCGGTGCCTTTGTCGCCTTGGTAGTCCGATCAATCCCTTGAGTCCACCTACAAATAAACCAACATGCATCATTCATTGGATTTGCGTTCCAAAAAAAAGCAGCAAATTATATTACTGAAACAACTAATCCACAAGAAAAGACCAGGTGCACCATCATCATTTTACAAATTCCGACAACACTACCTCGTCCTCCTACGGGATCGTGATAAAAACACCAACTGCGGAAAATGGGAGGAAACCAACATTGGAAGCAAAAGCTCTGCCCAACCGCAACGGCGGAAGAGTAAAGGCTACAGGCATGCGACGGGAGGGCGGGAAAACTCAATCGCAAATCTGAAGGATAATGACATCGGAAGCCAAATGGTTTTCCCAGCTGCAACGGCGGAAGGGGCACAACTACAGGCACGCGACTAAAAATTCAACACACATCGGCAGCGGAGCGCTTTTTACTTCGAATGGCTAAATGCTTTAAGAGCCGCAACGACAGAAGCGAAAAGGTTAAGGACATGAGACCTGAGGGCGGGAAGACTCTCAATCGAAAGTCGGAAGACATTTTACATCGGATGCTAAATGGCTTTCCCAGCTGCAACGGCGAAAGAAGAAAAGTTACGAGCAAGCGACTAAAGACTGACGCATCAGCTGGCAGAGTGTTTTGGACTTCGGGCACTGAATTGCTTTGAGAGCTGCAATGACGGAAACAAAAAGGTAATGGCCTTTGATCAAACATATTTTCAATGCCTGATGTATAAAATGATTTAAGTGTTTTGGACAGCTTCTCAAACTCAACAACGGACAGAAACCTGTTATACCTCTGCAACGGCGACCCACAATAAAGAAAACTTGGTTTGATCAACAAGCAAAAACAAACTTAGAATCTGCGACTCACCATAAATTCCAAACGTAATCAAAATTCAAACCTTGGGCGAGATTTAAGCTTTTACAATCATCTAAAATTAAAACACGACCAAAACTCAAAGGATCCAACGATTAAAACAATGCAAAATCATGAGGAGGGGCCCAAAATTTAAGAAATTTGGGGAGAACGGTTGCAGCTGCAACAGGATGTTGCCACATGTTTGTTTGCTCTCCACCCAGTCTCCTCCACCAATTTGACCAGTAAACACTCTTTTAACAGCTCTCCTAAGTTGTTGTCTCCACCTTTATTTATTTATAATAAAAATATTCAGAATTACATTAAATATCCTTGACTCTGTTGAGTCATCAAGTACAACTTAGCATAAAATTTAACATATTGTCTTTAAATAAAATCAAATAAGATAATATTATTTTTGCAAAATTGGGGCATGTGACACTTAGTCTAGCGATAATCCCAGTTTGCTGTTGGAAGCCTCCATCAATACAAATTTTTACATACTTGGCAGATCCAATGGGTGATAGAAGAAGGAAGCTCAAGCTGGAGACCTCTTAATTAGCATGTCTGGAATGGTTCTCCAAATGGCCATCGCGCGCGATATGAAGGAGCCGCCTATTTTATGGGTCATAAACACTACCTTGGGACTCTCCAAAGAGGGCCTACATGCAGCCCGGGTGGCATACATGTAGCTTGATCACAACTTGATCCCTACTGGTGGTTTGGTGTGACCTTAAACAGGCTATCGGTGGAGGAGGTTCCTGGTGGAGTTGGTGGGGTGAGTGCGTATCTAACACATGACTAGTGGAGCTGGGCGGTGGCGGAAGGACCAGTCAGGTGGAGGAGTTGACTGGTGGAGCTGGACGGTGGCAGAAGGTCAATTTGGGCGAGATGCATGGCCCTCATGCACACTCCCGCACCCATCCTTAGTGCACGCCTGGGCTATCATACCTTTTTCTAATTAACTAAGTTACATTTGTCATGCATGAGGTTTTGGAGTATTAAATTTGTCTTACATGACAAATTCGAATTAAAAATTATTCCCTGGTCGAGAACAATTAAAAAGTGAATGCATTGTAGCAATGATGTTATTTATAGATTGCCTCATTGAAGTAGGAACCTTTGATTCATCTTGGGTAATGTGATTTAATTAAATTTTTTTGTTACATGTGGCCTAGACCCAAGTTTTCTTTAGGGAGTCACCAAAATTTCAGCTTTACTCTGAACGATGAACCAAAGTTTCAGCTTTATTCTAATGAACAATGAACATCTTTTTTCATTAGACCATTTAACATCTTGATCTTACGACATATTGATTGTGTACATACCAAAATATTAAAACTGTGTGCACATTTACATATAATTTGTGTGCGCCTTTTATGACTGTGTTAACCTCGCTGATGTGAAGTTTCGTCCACCCTCTTGACTCTGTTAACCTCTTAGATGTGTTCCTTGTTTTAGTCCTTCCTGTCGAAAGATCTACAACGTTAAGTGGTCAACTTCCAGTTGAATGTATTTGTTAATGTCAATTTTCCATTTGAATGTATTTGGTTAATGTCTCAACCAACTCCTTTGTTCTCTATATTATCTCACCCCTTGGACAAAATCGAATCCATGTAACCTACGCAAAGTTGAATCCAACTAGCCTTGTTTTATTATCGGTATTTTCTTTTTCTAAAATCCTTTTACTATTTTAGAGATATGACCTATAATTAATGCCATATCCCTATCTAGGTTTCAAGATCGCGTGACTCACCTAAACCTTCAAATTCCTGCTCATATTCAAACCTAAAACTGCCCTCTTTTGTTGAAAGGCTCATTTTCACTTGACACTTGCAATTCTAAGTATGGAAAAACTAAATCTCTTCATAATTTGTTTCTGTCGATGCCTGTACCTCTCACCATTATTGTTCTATGATTAAAAAAGGTTACTGCAAGTATATGCCTATTGTACCCTATATGCTTGTACCTCTCACCATGTTATTATGATTAAACCAAGGCTACTGCAAGTATGTGCCTATTGTACCCTATATGCCCATGGCTTTGATTTTATTTTGTTTTCGTATGGTTCAGATTTATCCTTTCATTCCATTTGCAATTATCTAATAGCTTTCCCTTTAATGGAGGCAAACTAAAGGGATGATTGTGCATTGTTATCCCCTCTAATCAATTGAATTGGATTTCCGATCTCACATGATTTTTTATCAATTGAGATGAATTTTCCAGTTCATAATTTGACCAGTGATTGCAAATATATATTTTTTTCCTATACTGAATGCTATTGGTTCACTATAAACAAAAAATCACATTATTACCATAATTGCTATAATACCTGTACCTTCCTACCTGCCAATTTATTTTGTTGACTTTATATTTAGTCATATATGTTTATTGTCTTTATGCCTGTCATTTTTTGTAGCATTTATAGATATGCTATTCTTTCATCGTAACCCACCTCACATGATTATCACTTGTCCTTGTGCTTGCCAACCATTTTTCTCTCAGGATTATTGCGTGCTTGAGATAGGAGCAGTATAAGCAATAACCAAAATGCCCCAAGCCGCGGCAGATCAATTAGTTTTGAAATTGCAATTTGGAGTGTTCAAATCACAATTTCAGCGATCTGATTAGTTTTAAAATTAGGGATTTAGTGTAGGACAGTCAAATATGATTGCTGAAATTGCAAAATTGTGAAAATAACAATTTCCCATAACAAATTTGACCGGTTTTTATCAAATATTCATTGGAAAAGCAGGGCGTTTTAGTTGTCTTTTATTATCGCTTGAGATATGCACCTTGACATATGCACCTCTTTACTTAAGCCTGACATTTTTCACTCTGCTCTATTATGTAGTTAAATTTTCTTCCAAGTCTTATATGCCGCGTAAGCTAATCCGCCTTTAACTATATAACTTAATAACTTAATCTCCATGAAATATTACGAAGATTGAATGTAATCCAAAACATAGTTAGATTTCATTGAAATGGTAACTTACAAGTAATTGCATAAAATATGGTGAAAGAAAAACAATTGTCAATTGCACCTGATCACAATAAATGGATTATTGAATAGTTACATTGGGAGAATCTATGTTCAGGGAAAATTGCACCTTTGAACCTATAAACTTATGCTAAATCTGAAGAGGTTGAGTTGAGTATTAAATGAAGAGGTTGAGTTGATTATTAAAATAAGACGACATTCATGAGATGTATTTGAAGAGATTGAGAAGACGCGGCCACCCAATCTACAACTTCTAGTTATTAGCGAGAATGATCTGTATTTTGTTGTCTTCAATCTAGACTCATTGCAAGATTCTAGAGTGGTGGAACCTGGTTTTCTGAAACTCTGAGATGTATGCATCGGGGGTTCCTGTTTGCTTGAGTTGTGCCAGCTCTCTAATCCAATGGGACTAGGCAACTAGGAGAAATCAGTCAGAATCCAGAGATCTCAATGCTCAGGCTAAATAAGCAAAATAATTGGAGTTGACTATTATGAAATAACTAGATTGAACTTATGGACTGGACCTATGACAAGATCAAGGCAAGTTGAATTTGTTTTATAAAACTAGTCTATAAATTATCCGTCTAGAAATAGAGAAAAGCTCCCATGCTTTCATAGCTTATTCCTACTAGCTAAGAGGGAGCTTCTTCTCGAGACTTATTAAAGGCAGTAGTACCAACCCCCTCATGAGGACAGCTAAAGTATCATTCAAAGGATGAAAATTTGACTTATTGAAATGAATAGTTGTTCGGTGTGCACAAAGAATCAATTAAAAACACACATAATCCATTCACAACCACTGCACAATCAATCCTTTCTTAGAAGCCTCAATAAAGTCCCTATCTAAATACTCATTAATTTCGTCTACTCCTAAACTGGTATATTGTAAGTAATGCAAAATCTTGTACTGAGACACACTATTAGCTTCTCTCTATATAAATGACTCCAACTTAAATGACTAGAGCTTATAGGTAGGAATATCCAGCCCGATTAGACAAGTCAATAAGTTCCAATTGAATAGCGCACCAGCTACATTTCATTAGCCTATTCAATTAGCCAAGTAGCCACGTGTTTTTATAGCTATTCATTGTTGAATAGCTTCATAACTTAGGGCAGGGTCTTGTTGCTTAGCAACCTTCCTTGTTATATCATGTTTACATTATAATCATAACACCATTTTTCCATTTGGATCTGAAAATATATTCCTCATGTGACTATAAAATCCTCACTATCGATGCATGAGATAATCTAAATTAAATAAAAGGAATCGATGTGAAGACACTAAGAAGATTTTGGAAACTCATTAGATATTTTTTGTGAATTTACAATCTAAACCAGCGTGAAAAAAGATGAATTGAGCAAATCGAGGTGCAGTAATGTTGAATGAAATGAACTTCTGATCAAATTAATTCAAAACAAAAATCAAACAACTAAGTTATGAAATTAAAATAAACTCAGGTAAGAAGATATGATAAGTATGCAAGGCTAAACCTAATGTAAATCTGCAAAACAATTTTGCAAGAAATTACATCAACTATCTATTATCAATGATATAATAAAAGTTAGCAATAATAAAGGATATGAATAGGAATAAATAAACTAATGCAGAAATCAAATCAAAACCATATGCACACAAACTAAATTACTAAGCAAATAAAATAAGCCTCACAATCTTGGTCATGGGCCTTGCCGGTTAAGATTGTGAGCTTGGAGTCATGCCAAGTTGAAGATGTAAGCTATATTCATATTATTCTTCAGCAAAAGAATTCCATCACAACACATGAATGAACGCTACACCATTAAAACAGTAGGATCATAAGTGAAAAAACAAAATTCTGCAAAATAACCATATCTTATATTATTTTCTCTCTGTCCATAACAACTACCGTCTTGCTCTCAAAAGAGATCAAGCATATATAATAAACTTATAGGAGGATGGATAACCATCGCATCCTCCATTCTCGTCAACCGTTTTATAATTTTAGAAATGGTAGTTCTATAATTTATGGGCATTAATCTTCAATCAAACTAAATGAGAGATTCGTTCAACCAACCAACTAATCAGGCTTGAATTCTTGTTGACTGGGTGTCCTAAATGGCGTGTGGATGATTGGGCGTTGACTATCATTGGGTGCAGGAACAAATGGTGCAAACGCTAAGTGTGCAGGAACTGGTGGTGTAGGAACCTTTGGTGAAGGGATTGCTTGGTGTAGGAACATTTTTCTTGCCCAGAACAACACATTATTAAACCTTAATCGATAAAACCACGATGAAGGAAACTTTAATCATTAAAATGACAGGAAAATCATAATAATCAACCACAAGGTAAAGGAGATGTATTTAGTAGTAATTAATGATATAATGGTGCTGGAATGCATTAAAAGTGAAGGAATATGGATGGTGAATGGGGGTTTTTATAGTAGAAAAGGCGACATATTTGGAGCCCAACACCCCCCCCCCCCCCCCCACACCTGCTGGTTTGCATGTTCTCATGCAAACAAAGTATTTCTACTTTATTTGATTATTTCTATATAAGAGTTGGTTCTTGTGGAGAAACACCTTTTGCATTTGATTTCTAATAGAGTAATGAAAATGGTGAACAAGCTAAGGATGGACTATAAAGGGATGATGGATGATATGAAGAAGTGATAACAATGTGATTAAGAACAATGTATATTTCGTGTTCTTTTCTTTGTTACTTTAAGCAACAATGACTTCATCCTCTATTAAGAAAAATCATTTTTGGGAATGTCTTATGATCTATTTAAGGAGAAGACATTATAGATGTTGCTTTCTATTTATGTGCCACAACACTTTTCTTTTATCCTTATGGTCTTACTATAGCATACATTTTATTATGGATGATGGATTGCAAATAGAAGGTTCAAATGGTTGGTAATGATAAAGGTTTACGAAAAATAAAGTATAAAGATTGTATAGTGGTTAAAATCATCAAGTTTTCTTAAATTTTTAATGAGTTAAATAGTTTTAACCTGTTTTAACTCAAGTTTACCTTGGCTTTGATGTGTGTTGCATGATGTAATGGAACATGGTACATGATGTCTAAAATTGAGCAAGGATGAGAGTTGAAAATGATGAATGTTGAGAGCTGTTGAAAGATTTGACCTGTTGAGAACAAGAGAGAATAAGAGACTGGACTCAATTTGTTGTTGGATGAACTGAATTGGAGGGACTCTAAAGATGATGAGAAGAAGGATCTGAAGAGTCCTTTTCCCCCACACCTGAGGATGGGAGAGAGAGAGAGAGGGGTGAGGGTTAATTGTAGGGGAAGGAGGAGAGGGGTTAGAGAGAGAGGTATTTTTAGAGAGAGGGGGAGATAGAGATGTGTGGTGTTAAGGAAAAAGGGATAAAAAGGGGGGATAAGAGAGAGAGAGACGTGGGTAGGGTGAGACAGGAGGTAGCATGGGAGGATAGATATTGGGTTTTTGTTCATTGATCTATGCATAAACAAAGATTGAATATGTATCGATAAGCTTCATGTTATTTAACAAATAACTACATATCATTAAAATCCTTGCCTATATTGGGGTTGCGTTTGTCGCCAACACACTATGAACCCCACCCCTAGGATATATCCCTTACCTCTTTTAAAAATATCAAAGTTGATCCTCCAAGGACATTAGTTGACACCCTACAGGTTTTATGAAACATCCTAATCAAAGCATTAAAAAAGGTAGATAAAACTTCCCCTACCGAAGAAGTAATTTTTCCACGGAGACTTCACTTCGTGAACATCTCACATAGCACGTGCGATCGTGGGATATTAAAGAATACCCTTAATTTCCAGAGATATTGACCCAAACACTTTTTGTTGAAACCCCCTCCCAATACTTAAAACCTCCTCCTCGCCCCTTTTTATACCTCAATCCTTATAAACCACCCTACCCACCCCGACCTTAAACCCCTCATCCCCCCAATACCTACAATATATTGGTTCAATTTTTAATAATTTTAAAACCCACAATATGAACTAACATGATAGGATATTGGTCAACAAGTGAAGCCCCCATGAATTTTGCTTGAGCTAAGGGTACAATTCTACTAAGGTCATGATAAAGGAGTTAAACAACCAAGACACCAACATAAAGGTAGATGGATGGGTTTATGCACTTGATTAAATTCCAATACCATCATGAAACCCTGAAAATAGTTAAATCTATTGAATTATGAATGGGATATAATATTCTAATTTTTAACATATGAAGTCCAATGAGGTTGAAACCACTCTCAAACATCAAGAAAAAATTAATGGTAATATTAAAAATTTAAGTAAAGGGATAAAATGAAATATAAGGAGACTGCCACTTTTACTTTAAGAATTTAAATAGTATTTTAATTTAATGTTACTATTACTTTTTTTTTTTTTAACAGAAACTAAAAAAGATTATATTATAAATGGGCTGTGCATAGCCATTCAGTACATAGCAAAAAGGAGAAAGGATAATCCTGCAGAACAGAGGTAGAGCACTCTATACTAAGCCTGAACAGAGTCCAAAAAACTACATATAGGGTTCTTCCATGGTGGCTAACAGTACGGGCAGTGTATACCCTTATATATTGCTGACATAATAAAAGACAAAAAAACATGAGTTCATAAAAACCAGATTACAGATGGCCTCTTAAGTGGACTGGTTGCACAACGGACTCTTCTTCCATCGGACGCTCCCCTTCAACTGTTTCTCCACTGACCCTACTACCCTGGTTCATGGAGATGAGATGAGCAAGATCCTCCTGAATCCTGTCTACCTTCCCCAGCATCTCGCGCAAGGTGCTTTCATTATCATCGATTCTGGAGTCGTGATTGCTGATTTGGAGAGAAGTGTAGCTCACAGTGTCCTCCATCTTTTTTATGACACGGGTTGTCTCCCTATTATCCATGATTCCTATTGAAATCGCCTCATGCAAACGCATCATATTTTTCTTGATGTCTTGGATACCTGCATTGTCCTCTGGCTGGGCCATTCTATCAAAATCAGAGGAAATATCAAGACAGTCGAGACGCCTGGACAGAGTATCAGCAACCAAGTTGCTGCTCGAACCCACAAGCCCTGAACAATTGAGAATGCCACTTAGGACAACTAGCTCCTGTTGGAGCACCGAACACCCCTGTCTATCGGTGAGGACCAAAGTTCCAACCGTGCCCTCCTTCCACCCAGAACAATTGCAACCAAGAACACAACACGGGTTGCCAACACAGGTGGGATTTACTGCACCAGAGTCACGAGACCACGACACTAGGGTGAGATTACAGCAGCAATTGGAGAAGGCTGCAAAGGCCAGCCTCTCCTTAACAAATGATCGCGTCAACGGGAGAACCTGCCAGGGAATACCATGTAAATGGCCGCCTTCGATACCAGACACCACCTCCTGGAGGATTCAAGACCTATCATGCAAGCCGAATGGAGCCGAGACTAGGAGAGAATGCATGACTTCACAATGCAACGTCATAAGGAGAAACCCAACTTCAGAGCATACGTGCGGAGGGGGGTAGCAATAATCCCACCGTCTCATCCATTTAATGCTGGGAAGGCTCGAGAATGGGGAAGGCCTGACCGTAGACCACGCGGCCAAGAAATGGAGGGAGACAGGACGGGCGTTTGAAAGAGGATAACCGGCATAAGGAGGAGGGCCAGCTGCCAAGGGGAAGGGTATGACGAGGAGGGGGATAAAAATAAAGAGGGGGAGGGCTAATGGAGGGAGGAGAAAAATAAAAGGGGGAGGGAGGAAAAAGGAGGAAGGGTTATGAGAAAAGAATGGAGAGGGAGGGGAGAAAGAGGGTGGAGAGAAAGAAGGGGAAGGGGTAGAATCGATAATTTGGGGGCGGGCTAATTTAACAAAAAGGAAAATCCTGGAAGTGGTTAAGGAAGGGAGCATCCAGCACCTCATTAAGGAATAGGATGGAGGGAGGGCTGGGCTCTGTTCTGACTGTAGAGTCCTTGTGGGAGGGAGGCTCCCACACTGGCCATGCTATCCGCAGCGGTGTTATTTTTCCGAAGGATATGATAAAACTCAAAGGAGCTGGACATGAGAAGCTTGGCTTTCCCATGTAACCGGCGGCACTTGATAGCGCCTGAAGGATATCCCTTGATCATCTTGTAAATGACGTGCCTTGAGTCCCCAAATATCAGAGCCCTGTGGATCTTCATATTGTGTAAAAGGTGGAGACCCTGAATAAGGGCCAACCATTCTGCTTCATTATTAGTTCTTTTCCCAAACCCCCAAGCAAAAGCCTGGTCGACATATCCTTCGGGATTCAAGAGAATCCCCCCCGCGCCTGCCACCCCTGGGTTGCCTTTCGAGGCACCATCGAAGAAAAAGGCGAATGAGTTTTTTTCCTTGAGCCAGAGCTTAAATTCATTGTCAGAGAGACAAATTTCCCAGTGCAGAGTCCGTCGAGGCTGCCTTACTCTTCCTATAGTACTTTTGGACTGAAGGGAGCTCCCCTCTTTCAAGAAGTTTTTGCACCAAGTAGCGTAAGGTTCAGGGATGGACTCTTGCATTGGGAATACGATGTTGTTTGAGGCGTACTTCTCAGATATCATTCTGATGGTTTTTGCTGCAATGATGACCGGGATGGATTTTTCCTCCTTGAAAATGGCTCGATTTCTTGCAAGCCACAGCTGCCAACAAAGGTTCTTTGGAAGAGAGGCCCAAAGGCGACTCAAGGTGGGTTTCTTTCTTAGAGATCCAGGGAAAAGGCTCATCCAGATTTGAAAGAGCTGAGAAGCTGAGGATGGCAAAACTCATCTGAAATCCGGAGGGAGGACGATCTCCCAAACAAGAAGAGAGACTTTGCATTGAAAAAATATATGGTTGGTTGTCTCTTCGTCTGAGCCACACAGGGCACATCGAGAGGGACCAAGAGTGCCCCTTTTCCGCAGGTTCTCAGCTGTTAGTAGCTTGTTATGTAAGAGGGTCCAATTGAAGCTATTTACTTTTGGGATGCTGTCAGGGTGCCACACCTTTCTCCAAATTTTCTCTCCCGTTCTTGGTTCTATAGAAATGGTCTTGTATCCTTCTTTAACACTGTACTGACCAGCTAGCCCCCAGCCAAGGCAATCCTTGTCAGACACTCGCGATGGGGAGAGATCGTGGAGCCTCGAGCGCAGGGAAGATGCTGTGTTTGCCATGTGTGCTGGGGGTGTGAGCTCTTTCCAGCCCCTCCATTTCCCCATGGTATCCCAAAGAGAAAGGTCGAAGATAGTTTGAATTCCCTGGCCACTTGCCCACTCTGCTAAGGGAGCCAGGCTAGGAAGCGAGGAGATGGGAGGCTGCCCCAGAATTCTGCTGGTCCAAATATTCATTCTTTTCTCGTTCCCTGGTATCCAATAGCACTGATCTTTTATAATGTTGATAGAAGATTTGCAAAGCTGCCATAGAGTTGTTCCTTTCCCTGTCCATGCGCTATCCATCATTTTTGACCGGGATCTTCTGATATACTTTTTTCTGATGACTTCCTTCCACCAGTCCCTTCTTCCCGCGACCAATCTCCAGATCAATTTTGCTCCCATGGCTTTGTTCATGAGCTCTGAATCTCTGATGCCAAGGCCTCCTTGATTTTTAGCACGTTTTACCGTGTCCCATTTTACCAAGTGAAACTTCTTGGTCTGAACTTTACCTCCCTTCCAAAGGAACCTTTTGATCTCCTTACTGATGCTATTTATGATATTCTTGGGAGCAAGAACCATTGAGCTTGTATAGATGGGGTAGGAAGACAGAATGGACTGGATTAAGACAGTTTTCCCTGCTAAGTTTAACCACTTCGATCCCAAAGATTGGATTTTGTCCTTGATTTTTTGGACAACCGGTATCCACATTGAGGAGGTCATAGATTTTTTGACAACAGGGATACCCAAATAGATGAAGTGGGTCCAGTTTGGATTGGTTTTGATTTGAAGGATTTGGGAAATGCTACGAAGGATAGGTGTAGGACAGTTCCAACTATAGATTTGACACTTATTCAGGTTTGCTGAGCTTCCTGAGTCTTGGAGGAAAGAGTCCAAAGGGCGGAGAAAGTTCCTAGCTATTTGGGTGGAGGCTATTCCCAGGAAGATAGTGTCATCCGCAAAGAAGGCATGATTAATGGGATTGACTCCATTTCGAAAAGACAAGCCTGGAAGAGATCCTTCGGTTTGAAGTCTAGCTAGTCTTCTACTTAAAGAGTCAGCTACCAGGATATAAAGGAAGGGGGAGAGCGGGCAGCCTTGTCTCACTCCCCGGGAGGCTTTGAAGAAAGCTGAGGGTCTTCCATTAATAAGAGGCGCTATCCAGGGGGAGGTGATGCAAGTTTGAATTTGACTGATGAAGGCAGGAGGAAACCCAAATCTGTCTAGAACCATGATTATAAAGGAGTGCCTCAGCCTGTCAAAGGCGTTGGAAAGGTCCAACTTAATGGCCATCCCAGGCTCACCCCTCTTGGTGCTAGAATGGACAGCTTCCTGAACTAGAAGGATATTATCGCTAATGTGTCTGCCTGAAATGAAGCCTCCTTGGTTGGGGGATATGAGGGACGGAATGATTCGTTTGAGCCTCAGGGAGAGAACTTTAGAATTTTTTTTATAAGAGGCGTTGCATAAAGAGATTGGCCGGAATTTTTTAATAGAGGAGGGGTTGGATTCTTTAGGGATCAGAGCGAGGAAGGTGGAGTTGGTGGCTTCCCCCATGTTTCCTTTAGACATCCAGGACATAAGGTGCATTAAGTCCCTCTTGATAAGAGACCAAAATAATCTGTAGAAGCAAATGGGGAAGCCATCTGGGCCGGGGGATTTATCCGGATGGAGACTCCAGATTGCTTTTTGAACCTCTTCTTCCGAAATGGGGGATTTGAGCCTGAGTTTTTCTTCAGGGATAATTAGAGGGGGAATATCAGAAACCATCTCTTCCATAAGGCGATGAGTGGTTGGTTCCTCATCATTATAAAGATGCTCAAAAAAGTTTCTTACCTCTGTGCTGATAGCCGCCTGACCTTGAATGAGAGTTCCATCTTCAGATTTAAGTTCCCTGATAGTGTTCCAGCGCTTCCTGTCCTTGCATTGATTTTGAAAAAACTTTGTATTCAGATCGCCTCCTTTAAGCCAGAAGATTCTCGAGCGGAGTCTCCATCCCTCCTCTTCCTGCCTGAGGGTTTTTTGGAGTCGTGTTTCAAGATCAATCTCCTTGAGTAGGTGCTCCTTCGTAATCATATTGACTTCCATTTCTCTGCGCAACTGTTCCATTTCCTTCACTATGTTTTTCTTTTGCTCCATTGGTTCTTGGAATTGGGTTTTTGCCCACGATTTGAGTGCTTCCTTAACCCTTTTTAATTTTTGTTCCCAGGAGAAAGCTGGGGAACCTGGAATGAAGCAGCGCGAGGCATTGGATATGATATCCCAAACTTCATCCGATTCCAGCCATATTTTATTGAATCTGAATGGTAGAGGTCCCAAGTTTTCCACCGGCGGAAAATAGAGACAAATTGGCTTATGATCCGAGACAGCCGAGCACAAAATTTTGACTTTTGAGGTAGAATTGAGGAGATGGGAGCTTACCAGAATTCGATCCAGGCGGGCCGCTATATGTCCAGGGCCTAGTCTTCTATTATTCCATGTGTAGATACCATTTTTGGGTTTAATGTCAGTGAGGTCCCATTGAGAAATGAGATCCTCCATCCTTTCCCCAAAGGGATCCCTCACCTTGGATCCTCCTCTACGTTCTTCTGCAGATATAGTGGCATTGAAATCGCCTGCTATGAAGCAGGGTAGCATCTTCTTGCCTTCACTTTGTTCTTCTAGAGATGACCAAAAGCTCTCCTTCTGAGAGTTCAGGGTTGGGTCGTATACATTCCCTATCCAAAACTATTCATTGTTATTTTTTTTGTTTTCAAGTTTGATAAGAATCCAATTCCTATTTTCTATGGCCGAGCATAGAGCGAACTGGTCTGAGTTCCACCAGCAGAGAAGCCCTCTCGAAGCCCCATTTGCACTGATGGCTAGGCCTGTCCCTTTTGGCCATATGTGTTTGATAGTGGTAATACTGTCTTCTGCTGACTTTTTAGTCGCCTAGATGAGAAGAATTGAGGCTGCTTCCATTGTTTTGAACCGTTTGATAACTTCTAGCTTCTGCACACCTCCTAGGCCTCTACAATTCCAGGAGACTACTTTCATTATTTCCTAGATTGCTTGAGGGCCCTATCTTTCTCCTTCTTCTCCTCTTCTGCTGTGAGCAGGTATTTATTCGCCTGCGAGTTTTTTACTAAGAAGTCCATATTCGCCTGCTTGCCTGCCGCCTTTTCCCTTGCTGCCTCCTGTTCTCTGATCATTCTGTTAGACTTCCTCCCTTTCCTAGACTGGGGCTCTTGCTCTTCGGTAGAAGTGTCAGTTATTTCTTCTGCACTCACTTTTTCCCCTGCCCGTGAGTTGGATCCTTCTGAGTTTGCCGCTTGTGCATGCCTTTCCTTAGGGTTTTCAGACCCCTTTCCCAATACTTCTTTTTCCTGGCTCTGAGTGTCTCGTGGACCCTCGCCCTGATCTTCCTTATCCTGAAGGGGAGCATTGACCGGGGGATCAGCCTCCTGATTCTCCATCTCAGGGGTCTTTTCTTTATTTCCTTCCTCCGGGGTCTCAATATCTAGGACCTCAAACCTATTTCCGGAGGAGTTCTTTGACGTGGGGTTCTGTTGTTTTGAGGGCTTGGCAGTCCTCTTCCCGCTTGCTACGTTCCAACCCTCAGATGGGGAGTCATCCGGGATGGGTTTTTCAGGCTTTTTCGGACAGGATTTTGCAAAATGGCCATATTCATGGCAGTACTTGCATTTAAATGGGATTTGCTCATAATCCACTATTTGAAGGTGGTTCCAGCCGTCAATGGATAGCAGGATTGATTCCAGCAAGCCCTTCTCTAGATCAACTTCTACACAGATGCGGGCGCAGGAAAACATTGGGGCTTTTGGCTCAGATTTGTCAACATATTTCCCGAGGGTGTTTCCTATTACTCGAAAATATTCATCGTTCCAGCAGTGGAGAGAGAGGTGAGGGAGCTTGACCCACACAGGCACTACTTTTGGAATATCTTTCTCTGGGTTGAAAGATAGATCCCATTTGTTCAGATACATTCCTCTTGGGCCCATGAAATAAGGGCCATTCCTAAAGATTAAATCTCGATCTTCCTTCCTTTCAAAGATAAAAGCAAAGTATCCTTTTCCACAGAAGATTTGTTGGACCTCCCGCTGGATTAGGGTTCTCCAATTTTTATTCAACCAGACCTCCACTGAGCGAGGGGAAGGCCAGAGACCAATGAATAACCCTATGAGACCTTTCTCGGAGAGAGTGACTGCTTTTCTTTTTGAGGCTGCTGAACTGAGCTTCACTTTTGGGATCTCTGCACGTTTGACAAACTTAGAAGGGGGGGGGGGCGCAGTAGCTTGAACAGTAGGCATGGCGGCCACAATGGAGTGAAATCTGTCCTCAACGGACTCAGGATCCGGAGGATCCATGGGAGGGACGGCGCCCCCAGTGGCTAGGGTTCACTCGCGCACGCAGGGATCACTCGCGCACGCAGGGTTTTAGAGCTTCCTTCTTAGACTTTCAATTTCTCGCTTCATAAGTTTAATGTTACTATTACTTATTGTGGTGCCTTCATTTATTAATTAAAAGGTAGGCATAATAACACCCGTGCATTTATTAAGTGCACGTGTTATTAACGTGTAAGCATTTTTTGTATAAGAACCTCTGCAGGTTTCTAATTTAAAAAAGTTTGATATGCAAATAAGTTTTTCCGCCTATGTGGTGGATGATTTATCCACTTTGGTTTTAGGTTTGGGTTATCAAACCTGTAGTTTGAGCCCGCAACTAACAAAACATATTCACTTTTTCATTCCCTTATTTTTCAAACTCAAATCTACATATATCTTTTACACTTACAATGTAAAAAGTTTATTAAAAAAAAGTCAACTTAGATAACCACATCAATAATATTAAACATAAACTTTAAATTTTATAGATAATACCACACGACAAATACATAAATATTCTGAACCCTAAGAATTATGGAACATTAAATTATATAGAATATTCATCCATTCAATGGTTGTAGTAATAATGTACTTATTGTCATCCCACTCCGACATATTATCATTATGGTTGTCCAAGCAATGGCGATTCTTAAATTTCATTTACATAGTAGAGTAACGACATTCTCTTAACGAATCGTTGTTAGATTTTTAAAAGATACACTTTTTCTTCCATTTCATATCAGCTAATAGCTCTTATATACATCTGCCCCATAGTGGATTCTAGAACCCAAAGTTAATTTATATGATGATGGTGGTGGTGGTGATGGTTAACGTTACCAAACTTTAGTCTATCTCAACTAAAGAAAGGAATTATTTAATTTGTTTTAAAATTGTATTCCTATGCTCAAAGAGTTTGGATATAAGCGTCCCGAGGTCACTATATGAAACCTACACGCAATTCATTATATGGAGAAAACATGCAAATGCTTTTTTATTGTGTACATTAAGTCACAAAATCTCCCCATATCGTCAATAGAACACCTTTTAAGACAAAGATGAGTATGCTTATGAATGAGAAGAAGAAAAAAATATTCAAATGACTCTATAGGACATGCTATTTTGGGAAAATTCATAAATTCATACTTATCTTAAATTGTATAAGCATTAATGAATCTTATTACAGATTAAAACATAAATATAATATTTATAGCAATAATATATATATATATATAAATAAAATTATACATTGAAAAGTAAATTATGGGCAGTGTTCTAAGGGAACGCTTGAGCTAATTGTATAAAGGTTTCAAGTTAAAGTCTTATTGGGTCTTTTGGGGTTACCCACCTCTATGTGGTTGGTTGTTGGTCAACTTTTCATGCAGAAGTTTAGTCATCATTCAAGGTGTTGTCCTCCCAGCTTCTAGATAGAAAGTTGATTAACAACCAACTACATAACTTGCTAAGAACTAGCACAATCACAAGTAAAGTGGTGCGTGAACACTAATAGGTGTAGTGAACACTAATAGGGGTAGCTAGCCACAAAGTTGTTAAACAAAAACTAAACATTAAACTAATTAAAATATAGTTATAGTTTTTAACTCAAAATGTATCGATATAGTTATCCGTATAACCAAAAAAATATAAACATAAAACAAATACTATTTAATAAAAAAACTAAAAATATATTATTGTTACTCTTTTCTTTAACAACTACTTAACTTAAACTTAGCCCCGAGAGTTAGCTCAATCGGTCTAGTACTCGTAGTTAGGCCTCCCAGCATGCGAAGTCGCGGGATCCATTCTCATCGACTCTCTTGGGGTTAGGCACGCAGCAGCCAAGCCGATTAATAAACCACATGAAAAAAAAAAAAAATACTTAACTTAAACTTACTTAATTCTTAATCAAAATACATTTAAAGATAACAAAATATAACAACCATAAAATAAATATTTTTTTAACAAAAACACACAGCACTTAACAATTAAAAACCAATAACTATCATGTTTTAAATAACAACAAACAGCAATAAACAATTAAAAACAAAGTCAGACCAAGAACAGATCCGGAAGTCAGACCAAGAACAGATCCGGAGGAACTGCTGAGTGCATACTAAATACCTTCATTTTTTTCATGTTTTATATAACGACAGACAAACGGCACTAAACAACTAAAAATAGTCTTACGGAGGAACTTCTCGGTGTAAAAAGTCTCCAGTACATACTAAATACGCTTAACTCTGCTCTAACTCTGAAAAACCTTAAACACCTCTGCAACAGCTTGATAGTTCTGCCTTCTTCAACCTGCAGTTTACTTGCACGACAAAACTGAAGCCAAGATTATTCAATCAAGCACATAAAAACGCTTTTAAGAGGCTCTTCAATTTTGTCTGAATGCAATGTATTCTCCCAGAGCCAACAAAGGTGCTGCCTTCGCTGGCTCGAAGCAAGATAACTCCCCCTTGGCTCTGTCTAAGAATTCAGCTGTAAATTGTTTTAATTTTTCCAAATCCTTCAAATTGGGATAAGTGGCCTTCTCACTAATGAAATCCTTTGCTACAGTCTTGCCCAATTCTTGCGATGATTGAGTAACATCAACTATGTTTTCTGCAATGTGAAACAGAAGCCCCACGCAACTCGCATACCTCCGAATTTTCTCGATCTCATCCTCCGAGGCACCACCGATGATCGCCCCACATACAGCCGAGCACCCCAGCAGCACTGCAGTCTTGTGAATGTGAATCCACTCCAGTGTTTCAATTAGGTCAACAGAAGCACCCCCGCCCCCCTCACTCATAATACGTGCAACGTGCTCACCGGCAACCCCTTGAGAGCCTGAAGCTCTACCCAATTCAGATACAACCCTCAAAATCCTATCACTGCCTACAGTTTTGCTTGTAGAGGCTACAACTTGCTGAAAGGCAAATGAATGAAGTGCCTTCCCTACGAGAAGAGCAGCAGTTCCATTGGCAAAGGCGTTAGGGTTTCTAGGGTTACTTCTCTGTAAATCATTGTTGTCCAAGCAAGGGAAATCATCATGTAGCAAAGTCATTGTATGAATCATCTCTATTGCACAGGCAACAGGCATTGCAAGCTCCTCCGTCCCTCCCACAAGCTCACATGCAGCAATACACAGAACAGGACGAACTCGCTTTTCTTCTGCAAGAAGAGAATACCTCATGGATTCATGTAATTTTTCTGGGAAACGAAGTGGAACAGCCTTATCAAGTGCCTCATTCACTGCCATTGCCTTGGCAAGCATGTACTCGTTGAAATCGAATTCAATGCCCTTCTTCGTTTCTTCTTGAAGATTCAGCAACTGAACAGTTGTGTTTGAGTGTCCAGATAATGGAGCTCTGTATAAAGATAACTTCTTCTTCCAATATCCAGCTCGGAGGCCCAGATGCACGCCATTAAAAGCCTCCAGTGAAGTTCGAGATTCATGAAAATGTTTCGATTCGATGGAAACTCTGTTGATAGGATGCAGGTTATAACAGCTAGCTGCCATCGCTGCGATACCACTGTAAGCCATGTCGTGGTTGAATTTATTCTATGATATTTAGCTCGTAGTAGCTACTCTAAAAACAGAATTTCAAAGAAAGCACATAAATCTTTGAATGCAACATAATGCAAAATCTGATTTCATAGAATTTTGTATCAACCAGATGCTTCTTTTATCGATGACTGGGAAATCTCATTTTCACCGGAACAATGGAATTCAGCCGATCAAATCTATAATTAAATACAACTTGTGTAGCATGTGTATAATTCCAACGTGTGTATAATTGCAACTTGCATGATTTGATTTGATATATTGAGATGTATAATAAATTATTAATACATAGTATAATGAAAATTTAATAATTGAATTTTGATAAAAACAAAAAATTTGTTTTATTCATATTATTTGTTTTCATATGCTATATTGTTAAATGGAAAGTTTATTGTACGGTGTATGGTTTCACTACAATAAGAAATCGAGTTAATGGATTACAGCTATACCTTTATTTAATAGTTTTTTTTACTACCACAATTTTAATTATCAAGCTCATTTAAATTTAATTTAATTGTTGTCATTATTGGAATTAACCTAATAATTATCTAATAATTAATATAATAGTTATCAAATATAACCAAAATTAGAGTTAAAGTCTAATAGTTGTATCTATTAGTTAAGCTAATAGATATCCAATATCACTGCTAATAGTTATAAAATGGCTGGAGTTAAATTTATAGGTACATCTATTAATAGTTAATTCAAATTTAATAGATAAGGAATTGAAAGTCATGATTGGAGTTGAACTTAAGCTAATAGTTGTATCATCAATGAAATTAAGCTCATAGTTGTATCTAAAAACTAAATAGTTGTATGTTAAAAAGGAACACCTAGACTGCCAAAAAATCTTTATGGTTCTTGTCATGAAGAACAAACACTATGTGAAATGAATTTAATGTCTGAATAAGATCCCACACCCTTCTATCATACGCTTTTAACTTGCTCTTTTTAACATTATACATTGTACCGATATGATTCACGACCAATTTGAAATTTCCTATTACAATAAGAATAAGGACCAAGATTCCTGTCTCACGAGAAAGCATGAAGTTTAATTTTTTCAACTACCATAAACTGACTTATCAACATTTTACTAAACTATTTTTTATTTTTTTAAATTGTTAATATAAATTTTAAACTACAACCATATAATCAATTTAAAAAATACATTTGTTTCATTCTACTCCATAAATAAGAAAACATAAATGTAATTTACCCTAAATTCTAAATTACATACAAAATGTAAAAAAAAATATGTTAATTCATTAAGGGTGTGTTCTACAATAATATTAACTTGACTTTAAGTCACATAGCATTATATCGTTTTTTATTTATAAAAAAGGTTTCGATCATTGTGATTATTTTAACGTGTCACTAATTAGGAATCAAGATAGCGGAGTTGAATTCGGTGCGCTCCCTGAAATAATAATCAATTTCAATTTATGTCAAATCAGTACATTAATTGAAAGTGAGTGGCTGAAATTGTCATGTTTTCAAACCCACTTTTTATGAGTCATATTTTTTAAGTTATCCCACTACATTCATATTATTAAACACATTTCCAGTAACATATACTTAAGACTCATTTTATAGATTAGTCTCCCCATCATCATCATGCGGTACGTACCAATAATTTCTTCTTCAGTTTCAATGCATTATCAATTAGTCACCCTATCATCATCATGTGGATACCAATAGTTTCAGGGCATTATCACTTAGTCATGTCAATGGAGAAATAATGAAGATTATTTAATATAGCAAGAAGACTCTTCATTCATGAGATTTATATTTACATGTATTTTATTTTTTATTTTATTTTGGGAAAAGAGAGATTCATGAATGACTTGTATGACATTCAAGAGATTTACAATTTTTATTAAATGTTTTTTTTTTAATTTACAAGATCTAAATTTTTATTTTGACTATAGGTATAAGTGTTTATGTATGTATGAATATAAAATATTTATTCAATGTAGCTTGAGTGTTTGGAAGGAATGATTATTAGCCTCCCCACCGAGTTTTAAATTTTGGAAGCAATATGTAATCTCGCCAGACCTTAATTAGTTATCTTAAGGTTAGAACCATGTTAAGGGTTGGTGTGGCCTAAGTCTTTTTGACAAAAAAAGAAAACTCTACAAAATGCTTATGTAATTTGAGTTTATATTTATATAAACCCAATATTTATAAATATTGTAATTGGCGTGTGATGTTGAAGTTATATATATATATATATATATATATATATATATATATATATGTATGTATGTTTATTGCGCCAAGAGTTGCTCTACATCCAAGTATGCGGGAGATCTTGTAATGTTATGTAACGTTACTCATGTAAATGTCGGCCATAAAAAATAAAAAATTTAATTATCCTCCAAAATAAATGTCGGCCACAAAAACAACCTAATATGGGGTAGATGTTGCAATGTTTCTACCTATCAAAACAATAAAAAAAAAAAATATGATTATCGGCCAAAAAAAAATGTGAGTCACAAAAAACAACAGAATATGGGGAAGATGTTGTAATGTTCCTACTTAACAAAATAATAAAAAATAAAAAATTGAATTATCCGCAAAAACAATGTTTATCGTGCACATTGTTTTAAAACCATGTACAAGGCCTCCTAAACAACCCATGGTCTTAATGTACATGGTTTAGGAGGGCCTTGCAAATGGTTTTAAAACCATTTGCATGGCCTCCTAAACAACCCATGGTTTTATTGTGCATGGTTTAGGAGGTCGTTGCAAATGGTTTTAATACCATGTGCAAGGCCTCCTAAACAACCCATGGTTTTAAGAGGGCCTTGCACATGGTTTTAAAACCATGTATGGGGGAGATGTTGTAATGTTCTTTCCTAACAAAATAAAAAATAATAAAAAATATTATATGTTGGCCATAAATAGTATTAAATATTAATCATAAAATATTATATGTCAGCCTTAAATAAAAAAAATGTGTCTTTTGGTCTAAATCACACCAAAGTTGATAGTTGAGTGCAATACTTAAGAAGAGGTTTGCACCTCCAAAGATTTGATCCCTCTCGGTGCTTGATAGAGCCTAGGATTTGGATCTATGTTGGTTGCGTCGAGAGATGCTCTACAACCCAATATGGGGGAGATCCTATAATGTTCTTCTTGTAACTGTCCGCTATAAATAATATTTTCAATCATGATGGAGATGTTGTAACGTTTGTCGAGTATGAGGGAGATGTTGTAAAGTTACTTTTTACTTGCGGATTATGATGTAGATGTTGTAACGTTACTTTTTACTTCTAAAAAGTAAAAAGTAATAAATATATCTTGTTTGTTGGCCATTAACCAAAATTAAAATAATAAAAAATAAAAAATTGAATTATCCGCAAAAAAAATGTTGAGGCCTCCTAAACAACCCATGGTTTTATTGTACTTAAACCAGCATAAATCTAAATCCTCGGCTCTATCAAGCGCTGAGAGTGATCAAATATTTCGAGGTGTAAACCTATTTTTAAGTATTGCACTCAACTATCAACGTTGGTGTGATTCAGACCAAAATACACATCTTTTTATTTAAGGTTGACATATACTATTTTTATTATTAATATTTAATACTATTTATGGAATACATGTAACCTTTTTTATTATTTTTTATTTTGTTAGGAAATAAAATTACAGCATCTCTCCCATACATGGTTTTGAAACCATGTCCAAGGCCCTCTTAAAACCATAGGTTGTTTAGGAGGCCTTGCACATGGTCTTAAAACCATTTTCAACGACCTCCTAAACCATGTACAATAAAACCATGGGTTGTTTAGGAAGCCTTGCACATGTTTTAAAACCATTTGCAAGGCCCTCCTAAACCATGTACAATAAAACCATGGATTGTTTAGGAGGCTTTGCACATGGTTTTAAAACCACGTGCATGACCAAATTTTTTTTGCGGATAATTCAATTTTTTTATTTTTTATTATTTTGTTAAGTAGGAACATTACAACATCTCCCCCATATTGTGTTGTTTTTCTCGCCCACATTTTTTTTCGCCGATAATAATTTTTATTTTATTTTTTTATATTGTTTTGTTAGGTAGGAACATTACAACATCTACCCCATATTAGGTTGTTTTTGTGACTGACATTTATTTTGGAGGATAATTAATTTTTTTTATGGTCGACATTTACATGAGTAACGTTACATCATGTTACATAACATTACAAGATCTCCCCATACTGAGCTATAGAGCGTCTCTCAACGCAATTATTAAAAATGCATTAACTAATCTAATTGAAATTCCACTAAAATATTCTATAACATTTTGTAAATATTTATATGTATTGAAATTTTATCTCCTCATGATTTACCCTTTGCAATTTTTCACATAATGTTAAATAAACCATCATTTTATGAAATAATGTGAACTTAGTGATAAGGAATAACCAAAAGAATGTTAACTTAGTGATAAGGAATAACCAATAGCATGGTTTGGTTGTATGCTGGCTAGAAGGAATAATAGGGGTGGCACCGTGTTTCACATGCTAAGACGAAGGCACAAGAGGTGATAATTTGTCTTCACGAAATAACAAACAAGTAAATTGGCCACCACCATATATGATATTTTATTGATCAAACCACAAAAGAAAATAGTACAAATAGTTGAGTACGAATACATAAAATAATATTTGGGATGAAAAAAATATGTAAGATAAAAGTAAAAATGTATTCATTATAACCATATATATATATATATATATAATATAATATGTTTTATTATTTTTTTTCAAATTTAAAATTATAGGTGAAAATAGAGTTTAATACTAAGTATATGTCCATCGTCTTAATTTGTGCATTATTTAATTCTTAGATTAAGCAAGAGCCATGGATTCAACATTTATTTAAAAATTTACTTTTTTTTTTTCTCTAAATATTTATGCTTAATATATGTGTAGAAAGATTCATGAATGTGGGCATTAGGTTGTGATGGTGAAGATATAAAAGTATAAGACATGAAATATTTTTAGACATGTTGTTTATAGTTCCACATTTATATTAATAACTAATGAATAGTTGAATTATTAAAAATGCATTAATTATTTTAATAGAGATTTTAATTTTATTTTGACAATTAAATTTTCATAATAATATTTTTTGGATATTTAAAAGTTAAAAGTTATAAATGTATTTAGGAATTTATTCAACTTTATGATACTACATACTATTTTGAAAATTCACATAATTTTGAATTCGATGCAAATAACTCTTAATATGTTTGATGGAATTTTTATCTCAGGCCATGATTTATCCTTTGGAATTTTTCACATGAGATACATACCATTCATGCATTCTTTGCATATTCCATACACCATTTCTAGGATGGTTATCAAATTGACATTTTTTACAATTAAAATAAAATGAACCATCCTTTCAATGAATAATGTTAACTTAGTAAGACATAAACTAAAACATGGTTAAGTAGTATGTTGACACCATGTTAAGAAGAAAGAACAAGAGGTGACAATGTGTTTTGCATGGTAGTAACATGTAATTATTACAATAATTGGGTATGCCATTGAAACTTGAATGATTACATTGTCATGCCTAATTAAGAGTTCTAAGTTAATAAAATCAACTTTCACCAAGTGTGATATTTTCTTGATAATCTCAAGAAGAAAAAAGTATGACAAGTGGATAGGGAGTAAAAGGAATTGGGTGAATGTCGATGAAAAGTATGCTACAGGTTCTTGAGAAAAATAGAATATGTGAAAGATAAGAACAAACAAATGTTGTTAATCTACAAAGCAGAAACAAATTTGATAGATCAAAATAGGAATCACATCTTTAGGCATCTTATTTATATATTTTTACATATATTCTCTAAGTAAAAAAAACTAATCTAAAATTCCCAATATTCCATTTAGAAAATAATATTATTTTAAAATAACCACTCCTTAATGGTTACTTTTAGGTTACTCTAAATATGTTTACACCATGTTTGGAGTGCTTCATGAGATTTAGGGTATATGATATATGTATATCCCTTGTATGGTTTGATATGGATTGTAGCAAGAGAGATGGTCTATGATGGATATACACACTTGTTATAGATTGAACAGTGTGTGTAATAACTTAGATGATCATTGGATTAATGTTCTTCCATAAAATGTTGAATATCTTTTACATAGATGATGAATGCCTTGCATGATGAACACATGAATGATTCACCTAGTGGGATAATTCACTATAGGATATGAGGAGCGTTATTCATTATGGAGGAGGGATACAACCCTTAGATTCCATGCGAGATCTTGGTTATATTTTGGAGGGTAGGTGGGTCTCTCTCTCTCTACACACACACAGGAGACCTAGTTAGCGATAATATCATCACATATTTGTGTACTCATTCAATTGTAAACGAATGTTTCCCCATTAAAGAGACTTCTTATTCATATCTTTATTTCATTCTAAAGGAATTAGGTTACTCTTTCTTTGTATTTTTTTGCTATTTTGGGAATTTGGTTCACAATATTTGGTATAAAAGACATTTTTCTTTAAAAAAATATGGGGATGTCTTAGATAGGAAAAGTTTGATGAAACTCAAAAAATATATTGAAGAACCTATTGTAAAACTTGCAATTTTTGGTTCATTATAACTTCAGGGTTATAGTCTATGGAAATTAGGGGTCATTTGACTATTCCCAAAACTAGTCTCAAATAGGTGTTTTAGGTAAACTTGGTATATCTAAAGGTTTAGGGATCTGTATTGAGTGCCACCTATTACATAAGAATATGACATAACATATTCTTTGTGGTAAAAAATTTAAAAACAAAAAAATAAAACCAAACATTTGTCAAGTCGTACATGTTTTCAATCTTGAAATGGACAAAAATAACACATTAGAGGAAATTTGAGGTCTAAAACGGGTCTCCTAACGAAAATAATAAAATAATAGTTAAAATAATAAAATAATATTTATTAATTTTGGAGGAAAAAGAAAAAAACTACACTTTTTGTTTGTATTTTCAACATATCTCCATGTGTTTTTACTCAAATTTTGAGCGAAAGCACTCGTTGGATGCATATTTAAATTCCACATTGAATGAGTACCCACACTACATACTTTTGACAGACCCTGCTATCCCAAAAGCAAGAGATACATGACATGATCGTCACGGGATTTCAAGTATTTCTTGTTTTCAGGGTAGTGAGGTCTGTCAAAAGTATGCAATGTGGGTACTCGTTTCATAACACATGAAGGTTGGTATACTTTTTGGTGATTCCATTTGGACCTACCAATGCACCATCAATATTTCAAAGTTGATGGATCGTTTTTTAAACTCTTCCTCAGAAAATGTTTAGTATATTTTCATGATATACTAATGTATAGTAAATCTTGTGAAGAACATGGACAATGTCTTAAAATCATCTTAAAAGTATTGGAGGATAACCTAAATGTCAATTTTTCCAAGTGTTCTTATGTTCTTTATGAAGTGGAATATTAGGGTCATATTTTATCTCATGAAGGAGTCAAAGTGGACCCTTACAAAATTAAAAATAATATGGAATGAGCACTTTCTAAAACCTTCAATAATATTGGAGGATCCTTAGGATTGACAAGAAACTGCTACAAATTTGAGAAGAATTATGGTAAAATATTTAATACTCTAACAATGTTATTGAAAAGGGAGGCATTATCTTCAACTAAAAAAGCAAACAAAGGTTTCGAAAAAAATTAAAGAGCCTATGTGTAAAACTCCTATGTTATACATGCATGACTTCGCAAAAAACTTTATTATTAAATGTGATGCCACAAGGCATGGCATTGGTTATTTTTTAGTGAAAAAGGAAGGTCCCTTGCCTATCAAAATTTCTAACTTGAAGGAAAAAACTTAACCAAGTTTATGAAAATGAATTGTTGGCCATACTGCATGCAATTAAGAAATGACACCTTAACATAATTAAGAAATGACACCGTTACATAATAAGAAGACACATCATAATAAAAAAAATCATGATAGTAGTCTTGATCACTTATTGAAAAAATATTTATCTTGAAAAGAGACACAAAAATGAGTTATAAAGATGATAGAATATGAATAAAAGTACATATACTACAAGTTGCAAAATAAAATAAAAGTACATATACCACTATATATCAAATGTTTCCACTGTATAAATACATTCACTTCTTTTTGTACACTACTTTATTTCATATTTGTTAAATTATTAGCTTTTACCATTGCACTTCCTTACACTTCACACCATAAGTTCCACTTATCCACCTTATTATGGTGTAATTTTTGCACCTTCGGGTGCAATAGATGATTTATATTTGTGTAACACATGATTGAAATATCCATCGCATCATTATATTAAACTTTGAAAAAATAAAAAGATGAATTTTCAATCCTTGTGAGATTAATATATAACTTGTTTTGTGAGATTAATATCACTTGTTTTCAGTGTTAGATTTTTAATTAAAATATTTTATTTTCAATTATATTTTTAAATAGAATTTTATTTAAATTGTATAGTTAAAATGCAATTATTTAGACATTTCAAAATTATAATCTAATATAAATAATCAAGATAATAGATGGACGATTACAAATAATGATGAAGGGATTCACCCTTGAAAATAATAAACTAAAAAATAACCCAAACCTTCACAAAAGGAGATAAGATTGCACCAAAACATTCCCTCTTCTTGTATTTGGAGGAGGCAAAGTGTCATGGAATTATAGTGATCTTTCTACGAAACACTAAGTTTCTTCCTTCGATAGCCCATGTAGCAATGCCCAGATCCTTATTGAGGATGAGACCAGTTGGGAAGGTGTTGAGTAGACTATGCCTAACCTACGAAACTCATTAAGCACTTAACCATTTGTTCCCTTACTCAATTGTTACTTAGTCAATTATCTATATTACACCTAACTAAAATTCACACATAACAACTGTATACAAGAGACATAAAAAATATGAGGGGACACCCCAAGAAGGGCATGCCTAAAACCTCATTATAATATACAAAGGTACAAGGAAAATTAAGTACAACAGTGTAGGATTGAACACCCTGAAAACTCTTCGAGATCACTCCCACACTAGTAGCAACTCAATTCATAATTCCATTTGGAAACAAAATTATGCCTCTGCCAAGGATCTACATGTAGTAGAACCCACAATCCGTATTTGAACCTTTCTCTTATGTCTCCATCAAACCCTGTTGCAAGTATATTGGGAAGATATGTTCCACTGCATACTTTCCAACCATCATAGGCTCATCTCTCTTAGTAAGCACATGCTAGAGGGTATACCCACAAGTCCACTGTGACCTTTCCTCGGCGTAAACCTTAAGACTCTTTCCAATTCACACTCTCCCTTCTCCTGGTTCCTAGGTCTATAAACATGCCTAAGTGTGTCCCGCTAACACATAGACTTAACCAAAGGAATATTCTTAAGAGACCTACCTAAGGAAAGGATGCCTCACCAAAATGATGGTGTATGTCTCTCAAGATTCAAATACCTTATGAAACCCATCTAAGCATAGAAACACCAATAAAACCTTTCAACAATGTAGTAGAACCCACAATCCGCATCTGAACCTTTCTCTTATGTCTCCACCAAACCCTGTTGCAAGTATATTGGGAAGATATGTTCCACTGCATACTTTCCAACCATCCTAGGCTCATCTCTCTTAGTAAGCACATGCTAGAGGGTATACCCACAAGTCCACTGTGACCTTTCCTCGGCGTAAACCTTAAGACTCTTTCCAAGTCACACTCTCCCTTCTCCTGGTTCCTAGGTCGATAAACATGCCTAAGTGTGTCCCGCTAACACATAGACTTAACCAAAGGAATATTCTTAAGAGACCTACCTAAGGAAAGGATGCCTCACCAAAATGATGGTGTATGTCTCTCAAGATTCAAATACCTTATGAAACCCATCTAAGCATAGAAACACCAAGAAAACCTTCCAACAATGAACCTTTTCCAAATACAAGTGTGACCTCCTTCAGACACACATAGAGGACGGGAAAAAATCCTATGTTCTGTTTAATTTAATATGTGCATCATATGTCCAACCCAAACTTGGTTTCATCTTCCCTCCCATCCGCATGTTTATTTATACTTGAGCGCTCACATGAGATTTCCCTTGGCACAATGCCCTTCTCATCCAAGATAACCTCGTCAAGTGAGTGTGTGGAGTGCAAGTCATGTCAGGAACCATCTAGCTAACACTCATGTCCACACGTATACATTATTCATGCTAGTGTTCGCATGCTTGTCATGCACATTCCCATCTCCAATGTGGTGCCTCATAATCAACCCGCTCATGTCGAAGGTTCCCATGGTTGTGGGTGTTCCTTTCGTCTCATTCAAGGATTCTTCCCACCCATACTCATGCCAACCAACCAACCGATAATTCTAATGAAGTTTGATTCACCCAACGCTTTCCCATATCATGTTGCACCACCAACCAATGAGACTCACTCTAAGTTTTCTAGATAACCACAAAAATCCTTTAACTTTGAGCCATGACATCCTCCCTCACTCAAAGTAGTCTTTGTCCTTGAGAATGGCGCAAGGAACAACCAACTAACCATGAATCATTATACCAATGTCACCATTACCTCCTACTACAACAACTAAGTGTTCAAAAGAAGTATATGAAACTTTCCAACCATCAGATCAATCTAACCTAATATTTAAATGCTACATTTTTTCCTTGTCATGCCTTTGTCCATGCCAAATCCCATGAGATAAACTAGTTGGGTCATGACTCCCAATCATTATGCTCAAATACATCTGAAATAAACTCTCTGATGCTCAAGATAGGAACTTCATCCACCCTTTGTTTCTCCATACAACCCTGTTGAACCAAGGAAAAGTCACCACTTTTTCCTCAAAACCTTCATGTATAAGCAATATATATAAGGGGTGAGGAAGTTCTTAAAGGGGGTGATTATGGGAATCACGTTACCCCTTTATACTATTTAAATATTTTTCATTATTTTGTTAATATGCATTTGTTTAAAACTTATATATATTTTTCACATGGTTTTGTTTAAAAGTTATATATTTTTTCATATAGTTTTTTTAACATAATGTTTTTATTATTATTTTATATTTGCTTTATCTTTTTTATGATGTTTAAATGTTTTCGCATTGTTTTTTTAACTTCTTGTAAATTAAAAAACAAAATGTAAATATATCCATTGTTAAAAAAATAGTTTTTGATATTTTTGATATTCTTAATTAGTTTTATGTTGCTGAGGAAAATACCATATTTCACAATTTTTTTATAAGATATTTTTTGTAATGTTTTAATATATATATATATATATATATATATATATATATAATGTAAAACAACATAAATTATAAAATTTAAAATTTAAACTATAAAACAACATAAAATATGAAACAATATTAAAAATACCAAATAATATGTTAGTATAACAAAATATTTTAAAAACCAAAGGAACAAAAAAAATCTTAAAAAGTTTTGTAGCTTTTGTATAAGCAATATATATAAGGGGCGAAGAAGTTCTTAAGGGGATCTATTCTCGGATTTTGATTTTGACATTAACTATAATGGGCATGATTCCCCTTTTTCATATGAGTTACTTTGATGTTTATGTTTATATATTGGGTGTATTCCCATTGCACATGAGTTATGTTGATTAGTTAGATATATTGGGTGTAAGCTAATGCACATGTTTTATTATCTTGTATATGATTATATATGTTGGGCGTGGACTTTGATGGACAAGGACTATTGTTGTGGTACGATGTACTGGATTTATTATTGTGTGATTAGCCTTAATACATATACTGAGATGATTATTGTGATGAAATGTGCAGAAGACTGAATGCATGATTGAGTTCTATAATGTATTGGGTGTAAACCCTGAAGCACATGAGTGATGAGATTTAGTGTTGAGCATAAGCTCTGGAACACATGAGTTATGAGATTTTGTGTTGAGTGTAAGCTTTGTAACACATGAGTTATAAGGTTGAAAGTGTTTGGCATAAGCTATGGAGCATTCCAAATTGATGTTGAGCATAAGCTCCGGAGCATCGGATCTTTGGCCATTGTATCCCTAGGTGTATTATATAAGTACATCCTAGTATTAGTGTTGAGTGAGAGGCTTTGGAATTGCACTAGTATAATTCTCAATTTAATAGTGTTGAGATTAGGCTCTAAATAACACTAGGGGTTACTGAAATTAAGTGTGTTGAGTGAGAATGACTCTGAACAGCACCGACCCTTATCATACTTATTTTAAAGTTGATTAAACGAAATCTCAAATCTACTTCTCATCAGGGACTGGAAGAACTACCACGATTCACAAGGTAATCCAACATGCAAGAAGGATCTAGAGCTTCCTAACCTAGTTGACCGACCAAACCCTACCTTAGGCCTTGATAAAAGAAATAATGTAAACTAAGGGAAGCTTCAAAATAAATAAGACTATGTTATATGATGCATGAATAAATATTAAGAATAATATGTAAAGTTTATGATGATGATGGTTAACATCCACTGAGACTAGACTTGGTCTATCGGACCTAAAGAAGCAATTTTTTTTTTTTTAAGACTGTATTACTATGCTCAAAGAACTTGGTGAGAAGTGTCTCGGTCTCACTATAATTTTGACAAGTTAAAAGGCTAGGATGGTCGGTATTGCAACAAAGATTATGAAACTAAGATCTAATGTAGGTGTATGCAGGGAATTCTAAGAGGAAGTGATTTTCATCTTCAATGTTCATATTCTCATAGAGATGGCAGATCCTTTCCACCCATGATGTTTTATGAACTTTCCAACGACATGTTTCGCTATGGAGTTCATGAGAGTTCGTTCTTTATCTTAATTTTCTTTTAGCCTCTAAATATTTCTCACGCAACAGTTTCTCTTTAAAATTAGAAGTAACAATATTTTGGATGTTATTAATATTTTGCAATGCAATATTTTCGTCGGTCTCCCAGTGGTTTAACGAGGCCATGGCATATTTATACCAAAATGGCTTGAGCCTTAGGTGGTTTTGGCTGGAATTAAAATCTAGCTTAGGAAGCCTATATTCTCACATGTTATTGATTTTATGCTTATATAACAGGAGCCTAGTCATAACTAGGCTCTCGATAGGGGAAATACCCACTTCTATAAGGAGAATAAGATATGGTGTATTGATTTTAATTTTGAGGTTATACATTATAAAACCCTTCTGTATTTGCTCAATATTTCTCCAATATTCTCTAGAGATGTTGCAACCCCAAACCTCACATCCATACACGATACCAAGAGTCACTAAAGTTTCAAAGAGGAGCTTCTTTTTATCCCACATCCCAAGGTTTGCTACTTTACAATTATTTTCAAGACCAAAGTAGGATTTCCACCCTCCATTAATCCTTTTCTGAATGCTATAGTTCCAGTTGAGCTTGTGATGAATATCAATTCCTAGGTATTTGTAAGAAGACACTTCGTACAAGTTGCTATTGTCATACACAAAATTAGCATAAGTGTCCTTCTTGGATTTGATAATCATAAATTTGTTTTTGTTAGTGTTGATAATCATAACCATGGTAGAGAAGAAATCTTTAAGAAGTCGTAGTTGCTTATCAAGATCAGATGGGCACCTTGCCAGAAGAACAATATCGTCATCACAGAGAAGAAGGATGATGACTATGATAAATATTATGGATAAAATAATTATATATAAGGAAATAAAGATAACAAAAATAATAAATAAAGATTCTATGTATTTATTATAAACTAAAATGTTTAAATAAATATTCTATTCTAAATTTCATTTAGGAACTAGTAAACAGTTCCTAGTTAAACAAAATAACTATTAATTCCATATAAGTCAATTAAAGATTATTTTCAAGAAAGTAAAGAATTCTTGATTTAACTAAAGTTTAAACCAAATACCATCACATTCATCCATTAGAGAACCATACACATTTACATAGTCGTGTCTTGGAACAAAATGCCCGAATGGGCTGAGAAACCCCAAACCAAAGAAATAGGCTAATAACTAAATAAATACTATCATTATTTTCCCCAAACCTAGGCGAATCCCAAAAGGGATGCTGGTTACAAATTCACAACAAAGAAATCCTGCAACACTGTAAATGACCAAGCATTGGGTAAAGGCCCTTTCTACATGGGATTACCCAAAAAGTTGCGTAGTCGACCAAGTCTCTACCCACATTGTAGAGAACTCATGCTTGTCCCCAAACCTATAAAAATGAAATAGAAACCATGAGGAGTATGCAGTATGTTATCAAACACAATGCGAATGTAAACGAATTAAACCATAATGGAACCTTGGCATACCCGTTGCAGGTTTCGTGTGAGCATTGTAATCCCAACACAGTCTGTTCCACTCCAACGCTAGAGCATAACCCCCCATCAACACCAAATGAGAAACAAAGAAAATTAACTACGAAAAAACCATATCAAAAGGGTTATGGATTGGGCCATCATGGAGGAGCCACGCTTCCCCTCACATGGGCTCATTAAAAGTGACAGCTTTCCTCCACTATGTTTCAAATTAAAACCCCCTATTCTATACTTTGAAATTTCATACATTTTTCCATTTAAATGTAAACCCTCTACTCCATAGTTGTTAATATTAATACATTTTCCATTAAGGCATAAACCCTCTTCCCTATAGTTTTATCTCATGCTTTGAGCATAGGGTTTTAATACATGGACAACACCCTTAGTAATTAGGACTAGTAACCTGTAGGTGCGAGGTCCTTTATTTTTCTTTGTCACATTTGTATAACATAGGTTATCAGTGAGCCACCTGCAGTAAGAATAGACCTGTTATGCGTTAGTTCATAAGAACTAAGTAAGCCTAGTTTTGTAGGATTTCCTTACATTTCCGAGAGATACATTAGGGAAAAATCCCGCCACTCCTCCCCTTTAAATACATAGGTATGTCATCCTCATTGTTTAACAAAATAAGAACTATATAGCGTAACATGAAATCAAACAGGAACAAAATAACATCAGAAGCAACAGTAAACCACATAAAATGTACATAACTACAAGTACATCACAATATAAAATAATGACATGTAAACGTCATCCTCACATAGGAATCATATAAAAAGGAAAACAAAACTAGAAATTAGGCATAGTTTTTTTTATCAAGTTATAATTCCGTAGTTAAGAAAAGATGTCCCTTAAAGTCTTAGTAGTAGTATTAGCCCTATGATTTATTTATTTATTTATGGATTTAAGGGACATTACAAGTGGTATCAAAGCCCAGATTCAAACACTTAGAGACCTAATGGGCTCTATTGAACATTTGTTGTAGTAATAAACATTTCAAAACTGTATTTGAAATTTTATGAACTAACATAAAATTATTTGTTACTAAATGTTTTAATTGCAGGATTAAGAAACAATCCAAATCATGAAATAATAAGAGGACAACAACCGACAAGGGAATCTGAATTCCTCAACATGAGAAGAAGAACTGGTAGTGGAAATAAATTCTGATCTAATGAAAACCATACAGAGTTTGCAAGCAAACTTACAAATATTCAAAGATGATAACATTAATGAGATAAAATAATAGAAAGCAATAAATGAATCCAAGGAGTAAACCTTCATGGACAACCTACCCATTCAACCAATAAATCCAAGGAAGAGTATCATCATAAAAGAAAGACCAGCAGTCCAAAGGAAGAGGGCAAAGAAGCACACACACCTGAACTTCCAGAAAAAGAATATCAGAGTTTTTACAGTGAAGGTTCCCTCTCTCCTTACGGAAAGGGGCATAAAAATGATGACAACCTCCAAGGAGAATTTCAAAAAATAAAAGCCCCAACCTATGAAGGAGAGATGAATACCGGGGAGAAGGTTGAAGAATGGCTCCTGGGTATGAGAAAATAATTTCAAGTACACAACTACTCTAGTGAGATGAAATATTGATTGGAAATTTACAATTTAAATGGAAAAGCAATGAGATGGTGGAGATACCTAAAGCATACCAAAAAGGATGAAGTAAAAGAAATCAGATGGAGTAATTTTCGTAGAATATTTTAGAAAAAATACATGTGTGAAAGATTATGTGACATAAAAGAGAAGGAATTTATTGAGTTAAAAATGGGCTCCATGACCATGGAGGTGTTAGAATAATCAACGCATAGTTTACCCATTTAGACATTAATTTAATTATTTCTGTCTTATTAGCCTAGTTCATGTGTCCCACCTTGTGCAAGTTGTCTTTTACCTATCCATAGTGGTCAAACTTGCCTCATTTGACTCATGTAGCGCATGGGAAAGCCCAAGGAATCAAATCTTCTTTATTCCTGGCCTCCTAAGCGCCCTTCTGCTTTTTTCTTCTTCATTCCCTGCTTTTTCAGTGTTTTAAGGAAAAAGGAAAAGCTAGACTAGGTGAGGTTGACTAGTTTTTTGTCCTACACATCCTCCTCTCTTTTCTCCATGAAAAAGCATGTATGAGCTGCCATTCCACCACTCTTTAGCTTGCCTAAGCATATTTTCCAATTCGTGAGCTCCATGAAGATTTGGGATCAACTTTTTACACGTATGGGGGATTTGCTTATTTTTAGTAAGCCTGCTTTATGCTAGATTCGAATTGCTCCTCATGCATTTGAATCCCTGATGTATGTTATTTATTCAGCAACCTATGTTATTACAAGGTTGGCTATTGTACACTGATTTAATACAGTTTAGTGTTCAGCTCCAATTTTCAGTCTCTTTGTGAGTGATTTTGCATGATCAATTGTTAATTGTTGTGAGTAAAATTAATCTATCACCTGGTTCAATTTCCACATGGTATCAGAGCCATTGTAGATTGTTTCTCTCCTTCAAAAATTTTTTTGCAGGTTCGACATCAGTGACTGGGAGCCTTCTACTGACAGCCGGGACAGATTTTCTAAGCTATGGATCAATCACAGAAAACTATCTTGACTCCCTTCAATTTCTTTGAATGGAAAGCAGAGATGGAGATACTGTTGAGAGCGAAAGGCCTCTACAGGGTGACTATGGCAACAGAAGCAGAGCCCAATGTAGCTGTAGAGAAGATAAAATGGCACAACAGGAGGGATGAGGCTTATGGCCTCCTGTGTCTGAGTATTTCCAGAGACCTCCTTTTCCATCTCGATGGATTGACATCACCGATGAAGTATGGGAGAATCTTGCTGATCTTTTTGGAAAGACATATGAGATGAGGGGACATCAAACTGAAAATGAGCTGATTTATCTGAGTCCAATGAGCTTTGAATCCCTACAACTATATTTCTCCAATTTCAAAGCACTATTTTTACAGCTGAAACAGTGTGGTATCGAAAAGAAATATGATCAGCTCGTACTGGCCATCCTCTCGAAGCTGGGCCCTAATTATTCAATGTTTGTTTCGACCTTCTATGCCACAAAACTGACAGCTCGAACCTGGAAGATGCCTAGCCTTGCAGATTTCATGGAATCTCTCACACAAGAATAGGACAAGCTGGTGATGATGTGCACCATCAAACCATCCAAAGATCAAGCTTTGATTGCTAGAGATTCGAGGGTGGATTCAAAAAGAAAAAAGAAAGCTAAAAATCCACCTAAGCAAAAGAGAGACAAGAAACAGTCTCCGGAGGATCCACAAGGTCCCAAGAAGAATTACCAGAAGAAGAAGAACAAAGGTGAAATGAACAAGTGTGCATACTGCAATAAGGGCAATCACTCTGAAAGCTCTTGTATGAAAAAGCAGATAGACATGCTGACCAAACTCCTGGAGAAGAATGGCATCTCCTTTCCAGAAATCTCAAAGAAGAGAGAAGGAGGATCAAGTTCAGATGATAGAGAGAGAGTTCATGCTCTAGTTGCTGGCACATCAAGCTCACCCAGTTTTATCATTGATTCTGGAGCTTCAAGACACATGGTTTTGACTAAGGAGGCTTTCTCCTCACTGGATATGTCGAAAGGACCATCTATTGTACTGGGAGATGACTCTCTCACTGAAAGTAAAGGCAAAGAAAGGATAGATCTTGATCATGGTCAGTTCAACAATGTGCCGTATGTGCCTGGTCTCGCCTCCAACCTCCTGTCCGTGTACCAGATGACCCACACTGGGTCTCCTAATAAGGTCATATTCTCCCCCGATGAAGTTGAGATCACAGAGATTTCAACTGGTAGAGTCATTGCAAAAGGAGCTGCGAATCATGCTCAAAAGGTATACATGTTCTCACACTTCCTACCTTACTCAAACCCCTCTGCTCTTCTCATTCATGCTAATGAAGCCAGGAAGCTGTGGCATGAAAGATTTGGCCACCTTAACTACAAATATCTTTCTGATCTTAGTGAAAAAGAGATGGTCATAGGGTTGCCCAAGATAAAATTTTCCAAAGGAGTCTGCCAAGGCTGTATCCTAGGAAAACACCCAGAGCATAAGTTTGAGAGAGCTAGCCATGAGAGAACCTCTGCACCCCTCGAGCTGATCCACAGTGATGTTTCTAGCCCATTCCCTCATATGTCCATGAGTCAGGCCAAATATGCATTGACCTTCATTGATGACTTTTCTAGGTATTGCTGGGTTCACTTCCTAAAACACAAGTCTGAAGTTTTTGGCCTATTCAAAGTTTTTAAGGCTTTGGTTGAAAACCAGTCTAGAAGGAAACTCAAGGCCCTCAGATCTGAAAATGGTGGTGAGTATGTCAAGTCTGAGTTTATTAATTATTGTGCAGATGCAGGTATTCAGATGCATCATTCTATCCCTTACACACCACGACAAAATGGTGTTGCTGAGAGGAAGAACAGATCACTGAAGGAGATGGCAACATGCATGATGGAGGCCAAAAATTTGCCACCAAAGTACTGGGCTGAAGCTATCAACTGTGCAGCCTATATCCAGAATAGGGTGCCTCACAAACAACTTTATGGCATGACTCCCTTCGAAGCATGGAGTGGGTACAAGCCAGATGTGACCCATTTCAGGATTTTTGGCTCAAAGGCTTGGGCTAGAATCCCGACAGAGAAGAGGAAGGATTTGCATCCCCAAAGCCAAGAGTGTATTTTTGTTGGATACTCTAAAGATTCAAAAGGGTACAAGTTGATAAATTTGAGCACAAATAAATCCTTCATCGAAAGGTGTGTTCAGTTTGAAGAAGAACCCCTTGCAGCAGTGGAAGTTGGTGAAGCCTCTTCACCACATGAACCTCAAGAAGTAAGTAACGAGTTTGTTGAACATGCTGATTCTGATTTGTCTGATGGAGATGATTTTATTGCAGACCCTAACAGCCGCACAAGGCCAAAATGGGAAGCCAAGACACTACATGCAGCAGGTGAGCTAGCTGGGGATCCTAATGACCCAAGAAGGACTAGATCTCAATTTGAGAATGGTCTGTGCATGAAGGATCCTATGTTTTCTGAAAAATGCTATTTGATGGTGGAGTCTGATCCTCAAACATATGAAGAAGTAGCAGGATATCCAAGATGGCAAACAACCATGAAGGAGGAGTTCATCTCACTCCAGAAGAGCAACACATGGGAGCTAGTGGGTTTCCCCCAGGGAGAAAACTAGTACAGTGTAAGTGGGTCTATAAGACCAAATTTGCTGCTGATGGTTCACCACTGAAGTACAAGGCCAGATTGGTAGCCAAGGGCTACTCACAGGTTCATGGCATAGATTACAATGAGACTTTTGCCCCAGTGGCAAAGATGGATTCCATCAGGCTAGCTCTAGCCATTGCAGCCTCAAGGCAATGGGAGGTACATCACATGGATGTAAAATGTGCCTTCCTGAATGGAGATCTCACTAAAGAGATATTTATGCAGCAGCCTCAAGTTTTTGCTACTAATCCTTCTCTTGTGTGCAGGTTGAGAAAGTCATTGTATGGGCTAAAGCAAGCCCCCAGGGCTTGGTATGCCAAGATCGATAGCTTCTTGCTATCACTGAATTTTGTTCGGTGAAAATCAGATCCAAATGTCTATTTGAAGTTAGTTAATGGTTTTTTTAATGATCATTGTGTTATATGTTGATGACCTCCTCATTACAGGAAGCTCACAGGCTGATATTGCTTCCTTAAAAGGAGCTATGAACCAAGCCTTCTCCATGACAGATTTGGGGCTCTTAAGTCAATTTTTGGGGCTTGAGATTGCTCAAACCAAAGCTGGAATCAAGGTGCACTAGTCCAAATATGCCTTGGAATTGTTGAACAAATTCAGAATGAAGGATTGCAAAGCAAGCAAAACTCCTTTCCTTTCAGGAGTGAAGCTGGAGGAAGCTGATTCTTCACCGATGGTAAACAATACACTGTATAGTCTATTGATTGGATGTTTATTGTATCTGACACATACTAGACCTGATATTTGTTATGTAGTAAGTGTGGCTTCTATATTCATGGATCCGCCTCAAGAGATCCATTGGAAAGCAGCCAAAAGGATCCTTAACTTTGTTCAGGGAACAAGGACACATGGGATCTTCTATAAAGAAAAATCTGATCTTGATTTGATTGGATTTACTGACAGTGATTGGGTAGGTGATAGCACAGATAGAAATTCCACTTCAGGATATGTGTTCATGCTTGCAGAAGGGCCAATCAGCTGGTCAAGCAAGAAACAGAGTGCCATTGCACTCTCATCTACAGAAGCAGAGTACAGAGGAGTTGTTAATGCAGCAACTCAATGTTTATGGTTGCAGGGTTTACTTGGAGAGTGTGGATTCGAACCAGAGTACTCAACTACCATCTACGGTGATAACCAGAGTACCATTTGAATCTGCAAAGATCCAGTTCAGAAGCAGAGAACCAGACACATTGAGATCCATATGCACTACATCAGAGAACTTGTGCATGATGGCACCATTCACCTACTCTTCTGTTCATCTTCAGAACAAGTAGCTGATATCTTCACCAAAGCATTTTGTGAGAAGACCTTTAGCAATCTCAAATCACTGTTGGGGATTGCTGATCATGCTGTGAAAGCATGAGTGAAGACAAGATTCTACAATTTTGTTTTACAGTCCATGTTTAAGGGAGGATTTTCCCAAGTTGGTTTTGCCTCTTTCCTTGTTTATTTGGACATGCAGTATGTAAAGGGTGACTAAGCTTTGTTGCTAGGCCCTATAATTTTCTGATATATTACTCATAAGTCAGGCTTAAGGGGGGGTGTTAGAATAATCAACCCATATTTTAGCCATTTAGACATTAATTTAATTATTTCTGTCTTATTAGCCTAGTTCATGTGTCCCACCTTGTGCAAGTTGTCTTTTACCTATCCATAGTGGTAAAAATTTCCTCATTTGACTCATGTAGCACATGGGAAATCCCAAGGAATCAAATCTACTTTATTCCTGGCCTCCTAAGCGCCCTTCTGCTTTTTTCTGCTTTATTCCCTGCTTTTTCAGTGTTTTAAGGCAAAAGGAAAAGCTAGACTAGGTGAGGTTGACTAGTTTTTTGTCCTACACATCCTCCTCTCTTTTCTCCATGCAAAAGCATGTATGAGCTGCCATTCCACCACTCTTTAGCTTGCCTAAGCATATTTTCCAATTCGTGAGCTCCATGACAGATTTGGGTT
>LPNX010370283.1:110262-152500 GCA_001517045.1 Pseudotsuga menziesii | reverse complement strand
CTTATTTTTAGTAAGCCTGCTTTATGCTAGATTCGAATTGCTCCTCATGCATTCGAATCCCTAATGTATGTTATTTATTCAGCAACCTATGTTATTACAAGGTTGGCTATTGTACACTGATTTAATACAGTTTAGTGTTCAGCTCCAATTTTCAGTCTCTTTGTGAGTGATTTTGCATGATCAATTGTTAATTGTTGTGAGTAAAATTAATCTATCACCTAATTCAATTTCCACAGGAGGCCTTTATTAATAGATTTTTTGATCTATTACATTATGTACCTGAAATAAAGGAGGAGAAGGTCAAGATACAATAATTTTTGGGGTGTATTCCTCCAAATTTTCAAGAGAGAATTGAGTTTGGCATGACCAAAAATCTAGACACTACCTTACACAAAGCTAGGATTTGTTATGAGCATGGAATACTAAGGTAGTAAAACATAAACATAAGTCGAGATAGGTTTAGGAACTTCTCAGACAACCGAAAACCTAGTTTTATAACACCTCCATACAGAAAAAAGAACAATAGTTTTTTGTCTAACAGAAAATTCAACAAGACAGGTGCATGACCAAATGTGCCCGCACCAAATACCAACAAAACAATAGAAAACAAAGGAGCCAAGGCTACCCCGTTGCAGGTTAGCTGTTGGAAATGAAAAGGGCCCCATTATGCCAGAGATTGTCCCAACAATACTATTGGAGTTTTACACAACCTATAGGAAGACCATAAGTGGAAGGCACACCGAGGATATATGCAACACTTGAAGGCTGACAATCAGACCATGAGACTAATATGATCAAAATAGAAAGTAAGGTTTCAAACACTTCTATTTCGATTTTGATTGATCTCGGTGATTTCTAAAGCTATGTATCACCCAAGATTGTGGACACATGTAAATTGAACAAATTAAAACACGAGAAACCATGGATGGTACAACTAGCCAATGGTACAAAAAGAAAGGTTATAGAACTAGTGAGAGACTGTGAGGTAGACATGAACGGGTTTCCAGCTAAGGTAGATCTGAATATCTTACCCTTAGGATCGTACGATGTACTTATCAGCATGGAGTGGTTGGAACAACACCATTTGATGCACGATTGTCTAAACAAGTCAATATTGTACATAGATAGCCAAGGGAATCAAACATAGATTCAAGGAATACCCAAGAAGGTGTACATTAGAAAAATATATGTATTAGGAAGGGCTGCAAAATTTTTGCACTGAACATCCAGTATGTAGAATTTGAGAGAGAACAAAAAATTGAGGACTTTCCAATTCTCATGGACTTTAAGGATGTATTTCCCAAGGAAATACCGAGATTAACACCAAAACGGGACTTAGATTTTTCTACCGAATTGACACCAAGATCAATACCGGCTTCAAAATCCCCATACCGCATGAGTGCACAAGAATTACTGGAGCTCAATTTGTAGTTACAAGAGTTGATTGAGAAGGGTTATATCCGACCTATTGTGTCCCCTTGAGGAGCACCTATACGTTTTGTAAAGAATAAGGACGGTATGATGCAAATGTGCATCAATTACTGCCAACTCAACAAGATGACCATCAATAACCGTTACCCACTCCTTACGATCCCTAACTTGTTCGATCAAGTCATAGGAGAAAATATCTTTTCAAAGATCAACTTGCGGTCCAGATACCATCAAGTACAGATCCACGATGAAGATATACACAAAACCGCCTTTCGGACTCGATACAGCTATTATGAGTTTGTAGTAATTCCTTTTGGGATAACCAATGCACCGACACATATTATATTCATGATGAACAATATCTTTAGTAAATACCTAGATAAGTTTGTATTGGTCTTTATAGACGAGATACTAGTTTACTCGAAGAGTAAAGAGGAACATGAGGAACATCTCCGCATAGTACTACGGGTGTTATGGGAACACTATATTTACGCTAAGTTTAGAAAATGTTATTTTTACAAATCACAGATACAATACCTAGGTCACGACATTTCTGAGAAAGGGATATTCGTGTCATGGACATTAGGTCATTTTTTGGATTAGAAGGTTACTATCAAAAGTTCATTGAGAAATTTTTGAGGATTTCTTGTCCCACGACCACCTTACAAAAGAATGAAAACAACTTTTTGTGGACAACCAAGTGCGAGGAAACCTTTCAGAAGATTAAACATATTTTTGTTACTACACCTATACTATGAATTACGAATCCCTATCGGGATTTCGCTGGTTGCACAAATGAAAGCAAGGAAAGACTTGTAGGAGTCCTCATGCAAAATAATTGCATGATTTTTTATGATTCACAGAAATTAAAGGAACATGAACACAATTATCCCACCCACGATCTTGAGCTAGAAACCATTATCCACGCCTTGAAGATGTGAAGGAACTACCTCATGGGGAAAAAGTTTATTCTGAAGACAGACAACATGATTCTGAAGTATTTGTTCAACCAACCAAATTTAAATGCCAAGAAGGCCATATGGTTGGACTTCCTTAGCGAGTACCATTTTTAAATAAAGCATATAAAGGGAAAGGAGAATAAAATTGTTGATTCTTTAATTCAACGAGCTCAAATGTTGTATGAGGTAAATTTGAGCCAAACCGATTCGTATTTTCACGATAGGATCAGAACGAAAAGCAAAGTTGACCTCTTCTATGTTGAAGTCCTAAAAAATATTCAGGAGGATAGGTTGTTTCAACAACAAAAGGAATATAGGGTAGACAAGACTAGACTAATGTGATCCAAAGAGAGACTGTATGGTCCGGAGGGAGGAGACATCAGGTCTAGCATCCTAACAGAGTTTCATTGGAATCCCTACATGAGCATCTGGGACATCTAAAGATGATATCAGTAGTAAAGAGACATTTCTTATGGCCTAATTTAAAGGCCGACATAGCATTATTCATTTCCAAATGTCAAGAGTGCCAGCTAGTCAAATATGAGCACCAACATCCTTCAGGATTGCTACAACCATTACCAATTCTGAAATAGAAATGGGAGGTTATCAGTATGGATTTTATTACGAGTCTACCAAAGAGTAAGAAACATAATGATTCCATCTTTGTAGTAGTTGACAAGTTGTCTAAAGTGACACACTTTATCCCAGTAAATTCAACTTACAAGGCATTTCACATTGCTAACATATCCTTAAAGGATATATTTCGATTGCATGGGATACCCAAGGAAATCATCTCATATCAAGATACGAAGTTTACAGTAACTTTTGGAGATATTTATTCTCCGGTTTAGAGACACAATTAAATTTTAGTACCTCCTACCACCTACAAATAGACGAGAAGACATAATGGGTAAACCAGATTCTGGAGGACATGCTTAGAATGTATGTTATGAACAGTCCCACAAAGTGGGAGGATTATTTACACCTCGCAGAGTTTGCATATAAAAATGGATACAATACCTCCTCCAAAATGAGTCCCTTCGAGGTACTCTATGGATGAAAATGTAGAACACTGGTGACTTGGGATAGCCCAGTGGAACGACTCATGTTAGGGCCAGACTTACTGAAGGACCTAGAAATTTAGTCAGCAAAGTACAACAAAATCTCAAGGAAGTGCAAGACCGCCAAAAAATTTAAGCGGATAAGAAAAAAAAGATAAATATTACCAGGTCAGCGAACATGTTTATTTAAAAATAAAAGCGAAGAGAAGCTCATTAATCTTGGGAAGGTGTGGGAAGTTGGCACTATGATTTTGTGAACCCTTTCAAATAATAGCCAAGAGAGGGTCAGTGGCATATGAATTAGATTTACCTGCACATATAAAGGTTCATAATGTTTTTCACACATCTTTATTGAAGAAATATGTATATGATACTAAACATGTTATTTATTGGTCCTTGCTACAGGTGGAACCTGAAGGGGATTTCATACTCGAGCCCCTTCCTATTCTGGATAAAAGAGAAGTACAACTTAGGAAGAGAACCATCGTCCAGCTGAAAGTGAAATGGAAGCATTTTGGAGCCGATGAGGCCACTTGGGAGAATGAAGCCACCATGAAATATGCTTACCCCACCTTGTTTCATGACTTCATTTCTAGCCCCTAGAACATTGGTATGGTGTTGTTCTAAGCAAGAAGGGATGTAATATCCTGAATTTTGACCTTAACTATAATGGGCATGAGTCCCCTTTTTCATATGAGTTACTTTTATGTTTATGTTTATATATTGGGTGTATGCCCCACTACACATGAGTTATGTTGATTAGTTAGATATATTGGGCGTAAGCCAACTCACATGTTTTATTACCTTGTATATGATTATATATGTTGGGCGTGGACCCTGATGGACAAGGACTATTGCCGTGGTACAATGTAATGGATTTATTATTGTGTGATTGGCCTTAATACATATGTTGGGATGATTATTGTGATCAAATGTGAAGAAGACTGAATGCATGATTGAGTTCTATAATGTGTTGGGTGTAAACCCTGAAGCACATGAGTGATGAGATTTAGTGTTGATCATAATCTCTAGAACACATGAGTTATGATATTTTGTGTTGAGCGTAAGATCTGGAACACATGAGTTATAAGATTGGAAGTGTTAGGAATAAGCCTTGTAGCATTCCAAATTGATGTTGAGAATAAGCTCTGGAGCATCGGATATTTGGACATTGTATCCCTAGGTGTATTATACAAGTACATCCTAGTATTAGTGTTCAACGAGAGGCTCTGGAATTGCACTAGTGTGACGCCAAGATTAATAGTGTTGAGCTTAGGCCTTGAATAGTGCTAGGGGTTACTAAAATTAAGTGTGTTGAGTGAGAACAAATCTGAAATCTGAAATCTAATTCTCATCAGGGGTTGGAAGAACTACCGCGATACACGAGGTAATCCAACATTCAAGAAGGATATAGAGCTGCCTAACCTAGTTAACTGACCAAAACCTACTCGAGGCCTTGACAAAATAAATAATGTAAACTAAGGGAAACATCAAAATAAATAGACTATGTCATGTGATGCATTAATAAATATTAAGAATAATATGTAAAGTTTATATATTACGGATAAAAGAATAATTATATATATATATAAAGATAACCAAAATAATAAATAAAGATACTATGTATTTATTATAAAATAAAATGATTAAATAAATATTCTATTCTAAATTTCAGTTAGGAACCAGTAAAAAGTTCCTAGTTAAAAAAAATAACTATTAATTCCATATAAGTCAATTAAAGATCATTTTGAAGAAAGTAATGAATTCTTGATTTAACTGAAGTTTAAACCAAATACCATCACATTCATCCATTACAGATACATACACATTTACACAGTAGTGTCTTGGAACAAAATGCCTGAATGGGCTGAGAACCCCCAAACCAAACCTACATGCTAATAACTAAAGCATTACTACCATCATTTTCCCCAAACCGAGGCGAATCCCAATGGGAGTTCGGTTACATATTCGCAACAAAGAAACCATGCAACACTGTAAATTACCAAGCATTGGGTAAAGGACCTTTCTACATGGGATTACCTAGAAAGTTGTGTAGTCGACCAAGTCTCTTCCCACATTGCAGAGCACTCACGCTTGTCCCCAAACCTGCAAAAATGAAATAGAGACCATGAGGAGTATGGAATTCATTATCAAACAAAACAAGAATGTAAATGAATTAAACCATAATGGAACCTTGGAATACCTATTGCAGTTTTCACGCTAGCACCGTAATCCCAACACAGTCTACGTAGCTCTAATGCTGGAGCATAACGCCCCATCGACACCAAACAAAAAACAAAGCAAATGAACTGTAAAAAACCCTCACGAAAGGGTTATGTCTTGGGCCATCGTGGAGGAGCCATGATGCCCCTCACCTGGGCTCATTAAAAGAACTAGCTTTCCTCCATTATGTTTCAAATAAAAATCCCCTATTCTTTAGTCTAAAACTTCATACATTTTTCCTTTAAGGATTAATCCCTCTTCCCTATAGTTTGATATCATGCTTCAAGCATAAGGTTTTAATACATGGAAACAACCCTTATTACTTAGGACTAGTAATTTGTAGGTGTTGGGTCCTTTATTTTTCTTCGTCACATTTATATAGCATAGGTTTATCACCGAGCCACCTGCAGTAATAATAGACACGTCATGCGTTAGTTTACATGAAATAAGTAAGACCAGTGTCGTATAATTTCCTTACCTTTTTGAGTGAGTTGTTGCACATTGATTACCTTTGATGTTGCACATTTCTCTTTGAATCTTCTCCATGTCTTCAAGGAAGGATTGGTCCTCCAATGAAGAAAATTTCCAACAAGAATTTGATACCAATGCTTGAGTGTCATGGAGTATTATAAGAGACTCTTGGATATCCATTTCACTCATATTCAAATACCCTTCAATGAGGGATGGTTCATGAGACCGAACCTCCTCTTCTTCTTTCTTCTTGATTTGATCAACTTCTTAAATATCAAGTGGTGATGGGGAAGTTGTTCTTGGTTCTTCATTATCTATCGCAAGGTATTCTTATTCATGCTTAGGAGAATTTTTTATTGCAACATCATTTTCCAACCTGAACTCCATGTCACCAAAATTGAGTTGTGAGCACCCATTAATAGGTACTCCTTCACATTCAAGCATCCATCAGTAGGTACCCTTTGGTCCATGCCCACAGTAGAATGTATCTCGGATTGATATTCTATAGTTTCAAGGGACTCTTTTTCATTCTCATGTGATGTTTCCTCATATTTTTAAAAGTCACTTGGGGGTGACTTTTGATCCTCATAAATGGATTCTTTTTCTATTTCACCACCCACAGAACTTGGTGGCTCCTTGTTCTCCTCCCTACTTGTGATTGTTGATTGTTCCTTATTGAGTTATCATTTGAATTCTTGTGCCTATATAAATTCAACCAATCATAAAAGTATTCAAAATGAATTGTATTATGCGTCTCTCCATGATGGAAAATTCTACTACCCTCTGTTGCTAGCTTACCCCTAAGTTGGATAGCCATAAATTCAAATCCTTGCATGAGTTGCTTGGTCGTATCATCAACATAAGACTTGATGAGTTTTTTTAATTCATACTTATCATCCATAACTTCAATAGGTGCCAATACCATGCTCTGATACCACTGTAGTATCCATTTTTTGATATTTGGAGAAAATCACGAATTGGGAAAAAAACAAGCTTAAATAGTCATGACTCTAGAGGGTTCCAAATTTCACCAAATGGTCCCGAATTTGAAAGGAGATGGTATGGTGAGTATTAAAACATACCAAGGTGTTTTATGGATAATTGGTATCATAATTTAGACCTATGTAAATGTTTTTGGGGATAATTAAAAAAAACCAAAATTACTTGGAAATTGTGTTCAAATCCCCCCAAGGGTGATGACCAAACTAGCTCTACAAATCAAGTACGACCCTCTCAAATTTAAGAGCGGAGTATGGGAATGATTATGAGACATCAATGAATCTCCTTAATCATGTTATTAATTTCTTCAAATAGATTCTGGTCTTGTTGAGGCCTGGAAAATCGTAGGCAACAACAACAAGGGATTCTCCCCAGTCAACGTTCCCAACTATCCCATGACTGTTTGGTGTAGGGAATATGTCTGGTTTGCGGTCGGACTACCATAGGTCAAGTAACAAAAATAATAGGTTTACCGATTGCTTCCTGGTCCACCGTATATATTTTTGTATTTTTGACTTTAAGTATGATATGCAAGTGCCTATTTAACATGCAGATTGATAGAGAATGCAAGGAGTATTCACAATGTGATTCGCAGGTTCTTACCTCTTGTCTTAAAATCTCATGCATCTAAATCACACACACAACAAGAAATTAAATCTAACTACCTACCTATCCCCAGGGAGCAAGATTGTCACTTATTAATGAGTAATGTATCTTGTGCATGCATTATAAAGAGAAATTACAAATAGATAATATTTCTTCCAAAACACATGAACAATTAAAGATATTTAAACAACTAGATAGCCAATTGGTTATGAACAACATTCATTACTCATGGTGGTAATTTTCATAAAATGAACTAGAAATCATTCAGATAAGAACATAGGTCCTAAGAGTTAGAACGATCTCACAGTTAATGAACATAAAGCTGAAAATGAAATATTTCCTCTTCAACAAATCCATAGCATAACATTTGAACATCCCACCAAGCTTTCTCCAACAGAAAAACTGTAATTCTCTATTGCAAAAGGAAATAGTTCTTCTTACAATATGTCTTCACTAATCTAACTAGGAAAAAGTCCTTTTCTTATCTAAATCTCCTATATTTATACAAGAACAATCAAACTGTTGGGTTGCCCATGAATGACTCTTCAGCTTCCTCCAACCGTTTAGTCTCCCAATTTTGTTTTCTTATTAGTGCTCATGATTCACGTAATACGTTACATTTCAGATTAAGATTAACGAGTACTTCATAGAACCGGGCCAACTTAGTGACTGACGGGCCGTTTCCCAAGCCTGGGCTTCTATCGTCACCGGTTATTCCTTGTCTTTATTTGATTTTAGAAAAACTCTGTTTGTCACTCTTCAGTCAACTCTCCTCAGCTTTATCCTTCAGTTAGGTCTCCTTGTCGCAGTAATCTGAGATATCCTTTTGAGTCAATCTGCACAATTTAACAACTAATTAGGAATGCATCTTTTCAGCCATAATAAAATTGATCAACAAAATGAGGTCCTGTATTGCGCTTTTGCTGCACAACCTTTAACCTAAAGCAAAAACCCCGCTACCGCCCAAATAAAGTTAAAAATTCACAAAAGGTGGGAAAAACCTTATCAGCAGCTTGAAACATTAAACATCGGGAAGATAGTTCAAGGAACATCCACAACGGAGAGCTTCAAACGGAAAATGAGTTCCGCAGGACCACTAATCCTATCGGCGTCCAGAAGACTAAACACTAAAGCATCGGGCGGGGATTCCTCTTTGGTGACTAGGGGGACATAGCGCCAGGAGGTTAGTGAAGTACGCAGCCAAAATGGCAGAAGATGAAGAGACTACGGACTCCGCGGTCAATAAAAACATGTCGACAAAACCAAACAAAACATCAGCGGGTGGAGCGGCTACAAAACTGATACTTAGTTTACTCGAGAGCCGCAATGGCAGAAGGCAATCAGACTACCACCCCTGATCAAAGTCATAAAACCTTCCAAAAATGCAAAACAAGTCAAAACACCACATCGGAGAAGCTTGAACTATTCGGCAAAACACTCATCGTCTAGCTTCCGCAATGAAGGTTCCATAAGGAAAAATGGCTTCGAAGCGTTGTTTGAATGGCCTCCGAAAAAATAAAAACTAAACGCTAAGTTCTAAAAGACCTTCAGCCGGGTAGCGACAAAAACTTTCTTTACCTCCAGAATGGCGGTGAAAACAATGAAAAAGACTTCCGAAAGAAAGAGATCACCAATCAAATGGGAAAATTCCAACAGTTTCAGACATGAGCAAATTTCCGAAAAGCACGAAAACAGTTGTCCTCAAAACAATTCAACTTGCAGCAGTGAGAAAACAGATAGAATTCATGAATCCAAACAAAATTAGGCAATATAAACTAAAAGGAGGGTCCAAAATTTTAAAAATTTGGGAAAATAGTTGCAGCTGCAACAATTGGCGACTGTTTGGTGAACCTAGATCTCTGGATAATTTCTTCCTTAAGTAACAGACTGTTTGACAATAAAACCAATATGTTGAGTTCTTCCAGATGTATGGATTTCCCAAATGGCAAATATATGTACTTTTAATCATTGATGATAGTCTGATTAAGGAGAAGGGAAACCAAGGCTTCAACGTCAAGATAACTCTCTCGAGGCCAGGAGGTGAGTTTCATTTATTACTTCTGTCTTCGGGTAGCTTCCAGCTTGAGCACCACAGGATTGTAACATATGGTAAACAACAATATTCATTTGTTCCTCATTCCCATGTCGTTTTACACTTTTGTGCTTTTAATTTTTTTTTTGTTCTTTACATATGAGTCCTCCTACATGCCTTTTTTTTTGAAATTTATATTCAGGCTCTTCTATCCATAGTGTCCTTTTGTGTGAGAGATATATTTAACTTTCAGCTCACGGACGGAGAAGAGACTTTGGCAATTTAGTACTCATGTGGTTCAGTACTTCCTTTCGATGCATAATGCTTTCATAAGAGTTCTTAACTCTTATTTTCCTTTTGGCTTTCAATTCTTGACATGGGATCATTTATATATAACATGTTGTTTAACTTGCTTCCTTTCCGTGGGTTTTTCGCTGTCACCCCCTAGGACCTTTTAAATGTTTGATGGATGGAGCCTCAAAATAGTATTCCAGACCTTTTGATCCAGGTTTATTTTACAAGGATTGAGTAGGACTTAAATGTGTTCATAGCCATTCAGGAAAACTGCTAAACTAGAAGAACTTCTTTCAGATAAAACAATAGTACATAGTCTTAAATTAAAGGACTTTCATTACTCCAGAACTCTGACATTCTCCAGGCAACCAAAATTTTGCCTCTTGCTTATTGAAATCGGTCAAGACCTAAAATACAACAAAACAAAATTAAAACCAATAAAAAATAAACAGCCAAAACAAAATAATTATGTACACGACAAAAGAGCAAAATGAAACTTAGGAAAAATAAGGTTTGAGGACTAAACCATTGACTGGTAAGTTCTCTTTGCACCCCTGTAGATCCTGCAATTTATAGGTTGAGGGGCTAAGCTTTGCAGCAATCTGGAAAGGGCCTATCCATAGCTGTTGGAATTTCGTGTGTTTTCCTTTCTCATCATGGGGGTGATCCCACTTGAGAACCAAGTCTCCCACCTCAAATTATTTTGTACCATCTTTGTGTTTATCAAACCATCTCTTTACTACTTCCTGTTGTTGTTTAAAACATTCTCTGGACTTGGATCTAGACTCTTCTGCCTTCAAAAGATTGTGTATCCTCATTTGCAAAACTTCATTATTTGATCCTCTGGATTCCTGGGCGATTATGGAAGAGGGTAGCATGATGTTGGGGAGTAGAATGGCCTCTTTTCCATAAACAAGGGTATAGAAGGACACACCTAAAGCAGTCTTGGGGGTGACCCTATCAGCCCACAAAGCATTTGGTAATGCTGAGTGCCAGCTCCTCTGATTTTCTATCACCGTCTTTTTTAAAATCCTAATCAGATTCTTGTTCGTAGATTCAGCCAACCCATTTCCCCGAGGATAGTAATTTGTAGAGTAATGTAATTTAATTCCCTTTTCATGAGCAAATGCAGTTAATTTAATCGAGAAAAATTAAGTAGCATTATCAAAAAATAAAGAAATTGGAACTCCAAACCTGGTCATAATATGATCTTGCAGGAAATCCATAACCGCATCTTCATTTACTTTATGCAATGGAATGGATTCAACCCAATGAGTGAAGTAATCGGTTGCTGTCAGAATATATTTGTGTTGCAAAGAAGAATTTGGATTTATCTCTCCAATGATGTCTATCCCCCACTGCTCAAAAGGTTCTGTTATCATAACAGGCTTTAATGGTCCTGCCACTTTAACTTGTCTTCCACCACACCTTTGGCAGACATTGCACTTTCTGACATGAGCGTGTGCATATTTGAACAGTGTGGGCCAATAGTATCTGGCTCTGAGAATTTTATGAGCTCTGAGTATCTCCGGAGAAATGTCCTCCAGCAGGCCCATCATGTAAATCTATTATTACTCTTTTCGCATCTTCTTTCTCTAAGCATCTATGGAGAACTCCATCATAATTCTTTCTGAATAATATTCCTTCAACAATTTGATAGGAGAATAATTTAAGATGTAGTGCTCTTCTTTGCTTAGAATTCCAGTGTTCCGGTAATAATCCTGTCTGAAGGTAATGAATAAGGTCTCGATACCAGGAATCCAAAGTTGTAAAAAGGGGACATACATCCATCATATGTAACTCAACTTCGTCTTCCCAGTCCCGCTCTTCATTGTCTTTACTTTAAGCCATCAGTCTGCACAATCCTTGCCCTTTGACTATAGAAGTTGGTTTGAATTCAAGGTCATACTCCTTTAGGGATGTTACCCAGTTGCCTCTTCTTTCTCCTAACTCCTTCTGTATGAAAAGAGATCTCGCAGTTGGGTGTGGAACGATTACCTTTGTTTGGTTCTTTAGTATGTATGGCCTAAATTGTTTCACTGCTTTGAACACTGTGTACGCTTGTTTATCCATAGCTGGGTAATTCAATTCAGCCCCTTGCATAAATGATATGGGGAAATCTTCTCCCCCATATTGCTTCTGAGTAAGCACAGCTGCTAGTGAATCATCAGATGCAAAAGTGTACAAAATAAAATCTTTCTCAAAATCTGGACTTTTGAGGGAGGGTGCGTGCGCAATAACTGTTTTGATTTTTCTAAATGCGTTCTTCTCTACATCGGTCCATTTGAATTGTACACTTTTCTTCACCATTTGCTGCAAAGGTCTAACAATTTGCGCAAAATCTGGCACAAACTGTCGCACGAAGTTTATTATTCCCATAAATGATTGCATGCCCTTTTTATTATGGGGTAAGGGAATTCGTTCGATGGATTTGATCCTTTCTGGGTCTATGGATATCCCCTTCTTAGAAACTACGTGACCCAAAAACTTACCTTCTGTAACAACAAACATGCACTTCTTGGGGTTTAGTGAGATACCATATTTTCTGCAGCGTTCAAAAATCTGCTTTAGATGGAATGCGTGTTCCTCTCTTTTCTTTGAAAATATCATGATGTCATCAAGGTATACTAAAACACTACGGCCAACCAGACCGTGGAAAGCTATGTCCATAGCCCTTTGGAAAGTTTCTCCAACGTTTATGAGTCCAAAGGGAATTCTTCTGTAAGCAAAAGTTCCCCACCTGGTTCTAAACATCGTTTTAAGTCTGTCTTCTTCAGCTACTAATACTTGATTGTAGCATGAGAATCCATCTAATAAAGAGAACATTTTAGAACCCAAAACTATTTGCAATATCTGCTCCATGGGTGGGACATGATAATTATCCTTATTCAAAGCGCAGTTTAAGTTTCTGAAATCCACGCATAGCCTGATTTCTCTGGATTTCTTTCTTACTGGAACCAGGTTTGAAACCCATTCCGAGTGTCTCACCTTGAAGATAATCCTAGCATCCAATAGTTTCTTGACTTCGCTCTGGATTAAAGGTTCTAATTTTGGATGCATTTTCCTCAAAGGCTGCTGATACGGCTTGATTCCAGATCTGATGGGGATAACATGCTGGATATTATTGGTGTCATACGTCTTCAGTTCTTCATATGTCAAAGCAAAAACATCTTTACATCATTTGAAAAGATTGATAAACTTATTCCTTTCATCTGGGGAACAAGATTTTCCCAAACTCACGTAATTGGGCTCCGTTTCAGTCCCCAAATTGATCAACTCGAACTGTAGAGACGAGCTACGAGTCTTCGCATTCGTTGGTATTATAAATTTCTTGTTTAAATCAAACATTCGTTCTAAAGTCCTGACTTCTTTAGGAATGAAGTTATCGAATTTAAACTCGGCTTGATGTTCTTCATCATCAATAATGGCCCCTTTGAAAGTCTCGTCATTTTTCAAGCATTCTATAATCTGTTGATGATCATCGAACACTCGTAGATTGGTTATCATGTCTGGAACTGAAGGCCTGAAAAGTAGTTCAACAGAGCACCGATTATTAGAAGGCACAAGCCTTGCAGCTGAGGTGGCTAACAAGTCAGCTGCGGCATTCTTAAGTCTCAGAATCGATAGAATGTTAAATGCGTCAAAAATTTTAAGTAAATCCCATACTTCACTTTGGTAAGCTTTTAAATGAGGAGAAATGCAATGTATTTGATTTCAGATTTGCTTTACAATTATTTCAGAGTCCCCAAACACCTTCAGATTTTTTACCTTAAATTCAATTGCTTTCCTTATTCCCTAAACTAATGCTTCATATTCAGCTGTGTTATTTGTACATTCAAACTCTAACCTACATGCAAGAAAATGTTTTTTTTTTTCAGGGTCAATCAAGACACAGCTGGCTCCTGACCCCTCTAAAGTTTTAGAGCCATCAAAGAAAAGTGTCCAAAAATCGCTAACTACTGTGCAACAATTAGCATCTACTTCTATAGCCAAGTCTACTATTTTACAATCAATTTCATCAACCTGTGAAAACCGTAGGAGATCAAGCTAAGCATCTGATGTATCGCTGGCCTCTTTTGCTTGATAGTTTCCTCGTTCGAGCTCAACAAAGTAGTTTCCCAAATAGAATCCACTGGTTCATTTTTACCCTCGAACTGAGTAACATTGTGTTTCATGTGAGGCTCCCTCAAAAACTTAGTTTGGTTTGGGATTCCCTTATATGGTAGCCACAGATGTGACCAGTCCGAGGAAAAATATTCGTTCATCCTAGCCAACCAATCCCTGCATAAAACAAGCCCATAAGCTTCTGGTATGTCAGCCACCACAATATCAATGAATTGGCACACCTTATCATTCGAAGATAGACGAATGAGGACATCCTCCATTTCCCCAATTACCTTCACGCTTGTTTTATCCAGCTGAACGACCCTCCAGGTGGATGGTTTAGGCTGCCCATTTATTCTCTTGCAGACCGACAGTGGCATGACGTTAACTGAGGCCCTCGAGTCCACTAGGCAATTATGCACGTTGTGGTTGAAAATTTCAAAGGTAAGGATAAAAGGTGGGTTCTTGTTTTTAGGCTTACCTCCTATACTTGCCTCACCAATTTCTTCTTCTTGGGGCTGATTTCCAGTGCTTTCAATAGCTTTTCTTTCTGCTGCGGCAGATTGCACATTTCAAATAATGAGATGTTTGCCCTTACTTTTTTGATATCCTCCACAATGTCATAGTCCATCTGATGTTTCGTGAGCTTCAATTTAGCATTTTTTATTTTTTCTTCATTGGGTTTAGCAAACATGTTGGTCCGTCTAGGATTTTGACTGGTGATGGCAAATTCCAGAATTCTATTAGTTGAGGAATTGTTCTGAAATTTATTAACATTCTTTTGAAGTATTTTGATCTTCGGGAGCATAAGATTGTTCTCCTTAAGCAACCCCTGGATTCTTGTTGCTAAATTTGTTTCTAGGATGCTCTTGTTCCTCAAATCCTTTTCCTCAGTGGCATCGAACAAAGAAACACAGTCCCATAAAAACATGGTCTCATCCTCCCGCTTTTTCGCTGATGTATTGCTGTCTTTCACTTCTTCATCTTTATCTTCTGTTAATTTAGAATCCAACAGCTGATTCATAACCAACGTCATCGAATCTATCCATTGAGGACAATTCTTTTCAGAATGGGGTTGTTGGTGGAAAGTGCAGAAGTTATCCATTCCTACCTCTGTTAAATTCATAGATACAGGGCCGTGCGGAGGGGGGGTGGGGTTGACTGTTGTCCTCTCTTTTCTTGTAATAAGGTTTATAGAACTTATGGGCTTCCTTGTCCTTTTCCAAGTCAAATATTCTGTTAGAGAGCTTCTCCATCATTTTTTCCATTCCCTCGAAATCTGGCAATTGCTCCTCCTTAGGCTTAGTAAATAACAAAGCTTTTCCCTCAACATTTTTTTCTCCTGACCGTTCAGGATAATCCTCAATGCTTTCTTTTTCAGCCTCTACCTTCTCTGATTCTTCATAAGTCTCTGCTAACATATGTTTGGCCTTCATTTTGGCAAACATGGCCAACTCGGGTCCTAGAACTGAGGTATAATATTCAATCCAGACCTTGTCTGAGGGTTTGTCAGTTTCAGAAAAATTCTTAAGATAGGCCGTGAATCTTTGGGTAAAACTATGCACCTTCTCTTTCCTTTCCTTCTTTAAAGAGAATAGTCCTTTCATGAGTGTTGCATGCGTCTTTTGGGTTCCATACTTACTTCTAAAAATCCTTTCAAAGGTATCCCAATTTCGGATAGATTTTACATGAAAACCAAAATACCATGATGATGTCGCGCCTTTAAGAGTGTGTGGGAAAAGTCTACAAACTACATCTTCATGCTCCCCAGTGCTTAATCCTTCTATTGCCAAATAAAAAAATTGTAAATGGTCATCAACTAGCATCTTCTCGTTTGGATCAAACTTAGGTAGCATCTTCTCAAAGGCTTGAGGCAAGTCATGTAATGGAGGTGTTAAGTTCAAAGGCGACCTGGCTTTCCAAGCATGTGGAGGATTAGGTGGGTTGGGCGGTTGATTAGCGTTTACGCTTGCCATGAGTCTGGGTGGAGAGTGAGGGGGTGAATGAACAGGAGTAAGGGCTGGTGAACAGTAAGGTGTCTCTGGGCCCACTTGATTTAAAGGCTGAACCACCTCCTGTAAGGCTGTTTCTACAAGTTCTTCCAAATCTCCAACCAACACTGAGTCTTCCAGTATGGGATGGTCCCTCCTTTTATATTCTCTTCTGGGCAAATCAGGGATAATTGGTAATCCTCCAATCTTTTTCACATATGCCCTGGTGTGTCTTCTCAGATCATTTATCACTTGGTTGTCCATAGCAAAAATATGTTCTCGTGAGTATTTGGATTAGGACAGAAACTGCTTTCTAAATTATCACTGGTGGGGTTATTTCAAGAAAACGGGTTTCCTTGGCCAGCCATGCACTAGCGGCCCTCCTTCTAGCGCCAAAAACTTCCGAGGCCTGGAAAATCGCAGGAAACAACAGCAAGGGATTCTCCCCAGTCAACGTTCCCAACTAGCCCATGACTGTTTGGTGTAGGGAATCCATCTGGTTTGCGGTCCGGCTATCGTAGGTTAAGTAACAAAAATAAGAGGTTTTACCGGTTGTGGTCTGGTCCACCGTCTATATTTTTGTATTTTTTACTTTAAGTATGATATGCAAGTGCCTATTTAACATACAAATTGATAGAGAATGCAAGGAGTATTCACAATGTGATGCGCAGGTTCTTACCTCTCGTCTTAAACTCTCATGCATCTAAATCACACACACAACAAGAAATTAAATCTAACTACCTACCTATCCCCAGGGAGCAAGATTGTCACTTATTAATGAGTAATGTATCTTGTGCATGAATTATAAAGAGAAATTACAAATAGCTAATATTTCTTCTAAAACACGTGAATAATTAAAGATATTTAAACAACCAGATAGCCAATTGCTTATGAACAACATTCATTACTCATGGTGGTAATTTTCATAAAATGAACCAGAAATCATTCAAACAAGAACATAGGTCCTAAGAGTTAGAATGATCTCACAGTTAATGAACATAAAGCTGAAAACAAAATAGTTCCTCTTCAACAAATCCATAGCATAACATTTGAACATCCCACCAAGCTTTCTCCAACAGGCAAACTGTAATTATCTATTGCAAAAGGAAATAGTTCTTCTTACAATATGTTTTCACTAAATCTAAATCTCCTATATTTATACAAGAACAATCAAATTGTTGGGATGCCCATGAATGACTCTTCGGCTTCCTCCAACCATTTAGTCTCCCAATTTTGTTTTCTTATCAGTGCTCATGATTTGCGTAACACATTACATTTCAGATTAAGATTAACGAGTGCTTCATAGAACCGGGCCAACTTAGTGACTGACGGGGCCTTTCCCGAGCCTGGGCTTCTATTGTCACTGGTTCTGCCTTGTCTTTATTTGATTTCAGAAAAACTCTGTTTGTCACTCTTTGGTTAACTCTCCTCAGCTTTATCCTTCAGTTAGGTCTCCTTGTCACAATAATATGAGAGATCCTTTTGATTCCATCTGCACAATTTAACAACTAATTAGGAATGCATCTTTTCAGCCATAATAAAATTGATCAACAAAATGAGGTCCTGTACTGTGCTTTTGCTGCACAACCTTTAACCCGAAGCAAAAACCCCACTGCCACCCAAAGAAAGTTAAAAATTCACAAAAGGTGGGAAAAACCTTATCGGCAGCTTGAAACATTAAACATCAGGAAGATAGTTCAAGGAACATCCTCAATGGAGAGCTTCAAATGGACAATGAGTTCCGCAAGACCACTAATCCTATCGGCATCCGGAAGACTAAACACTAAAGCATCGGGCGGGGATTCCTCTTTGGTGACGAGGGCGACATAGCACCGGGAGGTTAGCGAAGTACGCAACCGAAATGGCGGAAGATGAAGAGACTACGGACTTTGCGGTGAATAAAAACATGTCGATGAAACCAAACAAAACATCAGTGGGTGGAGCGGATACAAAATAGATACTTAGTTTACTCGAGAGCTGCAATGGTAGAAGGCAATCAGACCACCACCCCTGATCAAAGTCATAAAACCTTCCGAAAATGCAAAACAAGTCAAAACACCACATCGAAGAAGCCTGAACTATCTGGCAGAACACTCATCGTCCAGCTTCCGCAATGGAGGTTCCATAAGGAAAGATGGTTCCAAAGCGTTGTTTGAATGGCCTCCGAAAAAATAAAAACTAAATGCCAAGTTCCAACAGACCTTCAGCCGGGTAGCGACAAAAACTTGCTTTACCTCCAGAACGACGGCGAAAACAACGAAAAAGACTTCAGAAAAAAAGATATCACCAATCAAACGAGCAAAGTCCAATAGTTTCTGACATGAGAAAATTTCCAAAAATCACGAAAACAGTTGTCCTCAAAATAATTCAACTTGCAGCAGTGAGAAAACAGACAGAATTCATGAATCCAAACAAAATTAGGCAATATAAACTAAAAGGAGGGTCCAAAATTTTAAAAATTTGGGAAAATAGTTGCAGCTGCAACAGGTCTGCAACAATTGTAGGGTAACTTTCATAGAAATTTCCTAAGGGAAATTTGCATTACTAGCTATACTTTGACATAGGAAAGTTGGAATATATGGTTCTGAGAATAATATAAAACATGGTGGTAATATATGTAATAAAAATGTCTTTTCCAAAAAAATAAAACTCAAAGGAAAAGCCTCCCACAAATGTGATAACATACTCCTCCAATATTGAAGCCAAATTCATGGAAACTAGTGATTCAATCTCCCTTTTTTAAGATTTTGAAGAAAAGTGCAATTCAGGCAAAATTCTAGCTTAACTAGACATGACTCTAGATGGTTCCAACTTTCACCAAATGGTCCTGAATTTGAAAGGATATGGTATGGAGAGCCTTAAAAAATACCAAGGTGTTTTATGGATACTTTGTATCATACTTTATACCTTTTCAACCTTGTTTGGTGCTGATGAAAAAAAGACAAAAAATTACCAAGAAATTGTGATGAAATTCCCCCTATGGTGCACGCCAACTAGGCTTCCCAACTCATGTATGAACCTACCAAATTTGTAAGAATAGTATGGGGTATTATATAGTAACTCATATAATATCATTACACATTTTTATTAGTTCTGCAAACTAGTTATATATTTCCACATTCATTTGTTAACTTTCAGTGAAATTGCTTAAGGGTAAATTGCATAACTAGCTCAATTTTGACATATTAAAGGTAGAGTTAAAGGTTCAAATAAGGATGTGACATATAGGGAACATATACATAATACAAATTGATTCCATAATATTATTAAATAGCATATAAATCCATTCATACAAGTATGGTATACAACTCATTCATTATGGGAGTCAAATACATGAAAACTAGTGAATTAGTAGCATGGAATTGCAAGAGTTTCACTTATGGATTTCTTGGATTTAGACCCACATAGAATAGGGAAATGAAATTACAGAGTAAAAAATCATATATTAATATCACAACATCATCAAACTCATAGAACATTTCTCACACAAATCTGATACAAGACTCCTTCAAGATGGAAGCCAGAGTCATGGAAACTAGTGATTCAATGGCATGGGAATGCAAGATTTTCACACATGACTTTCTTGGATTTATACCAACATAGGATATGAAAATTAAATTAAAGAGTAATAAATAATATATTTCTTTCAAAAAATCCTCAAACCCATAGAATATATCTCATACAAATCTGGTATAAAACTACTTCAAGATTGAAGCCAAAATCCATGAAGACTAGTGATACAAGGGCATGTGTATGCAAGCTCTTCATACATGTATTTCTGATATTTAGAATTACGGAGAATGTGCAAATAATATTACAGATACATAAATCATATATTTATTCCCCATCATCATAAAACACATATAAATGTCCTCATACAAATCTGATATAAAGCTACTTCAATATTGAAGCCAAACCCATGAAAACTAGTTATTCAAGAGCATGGGGAATGCAAGCCATTCATACATGTATTTATGATATTTCTACTTATATAGAATGTTGAGATGATATTACAGAGACATACATCATAAATCAAACCTTTTTCATCAACCATCCTCAGCAAGGTGCTAGAATCACTCCAACAAGTGCGCCATCAAATGTGAGTGTGGGGAAATGGAGAAGGAATGAGAGAATGGGGAGATAGATGATAATTTGAATGTATGGAACTTCAAACTGAGAATAAAAATAATTCATTAATATCCCATGATATTTCTGAATTGCCTCTCCATCAACCAACTTGGAAAGGAATCCAACTCCCTCGAAATTGGTTCACAAGCAGGGAGAGTGAACACTCACCGTGCAATAGAGAAGCAAAATATCTCCAAAATTCCAAATCCCAATTAACAAATGATAAAAATATATTATAATTCCTCATGAAACCCTTTTATTAACTTCATGAGGCCTTATAAGGTCGAATTTTCCTTCATGGGCTTCCTCCAACTTATCTGAGTGGTTTAGTAACTCTCATGACACTTCTCTTCCTCTTCATGATCCAATTCTTTAACCAATTCAAATGGATTCCTCTAACTCCCAAATTTGACCTCTTAGTGGCTATTTTTAGTCGTGACATGTCATATTTTTCATATGTCAGCAATCAGGTCTGAATTTGTCATACTTTTCATAGAATATTCTATCATTTGTTGTCATATAGAATTTTTTTCCAAGTGGTACACCTTGTATTCTAGTCTCTTCCTCTTCTATGGGAGCGACCCTCACTTACCAATTCTAATTCCTTGGATCATTATATTATATTTGACACAACATAACCAACCAATAATGTTACATTACCCATTATTTTGAATTTGGATGAATATCATGCCAAGTGTGCAGGGAATCGCATCACCCAAAGGCTCCACAAGCTTCCAAGTATCTTCATGAACTCATGCCACCTTATTTTCTTAGAATTTATCATTTACATGACCCAATTAAAAATGAATATGGTAAAATAAAACCCTTTTGGGTCCCATGGCCCCTTATTACAAAATTTATGTTTCCATCTCAATCTAGGGAACTAGTAGGTTGGTGAAACATTATTTGAAAAAAGTCTTATTTGGAAATTATTTAATTGGGGACATCACATGGAGGAACAATTATGTATATTCATTAATAGTTTCTCTTAACTCATACTCTACAGTATTTGTATCAAATAATCCAAGTATAATGCCTTCACCTTATTGAAAATCAGAATTTCATCGAGGTAGAAAACGTTGAACTTTCCTAGAAATAGCTTTAAAACTTCGATCATTAGCCTCACGAATGTAACATTCCTAGAAATAGATTTAACACTTCATGCATTGGACTTATGAAAGTAACTTTCCTAGAACTAGATTTAACACTTCATTCCTTAGCCTCATGAATGTACACCGTGCATTGCTCAACCAAAATGTCATATCTAACCTCTCGTACATTCTTTCCTTCGCCTTGAAGGTTTTCTTCCACTCATCACCTTCCCTAATCCTAATATAATGATAATCACTCTTCAAACCGATCATATTGAACTATGTTCATCCACTAAAGAAGTCGATTAAGTCGTCCATCCTTAGTAATTGAAACCTATACTTGATCTCGATCCTATTGATGGACCTTGAGTCATTACGCACCCTATATTATCTTCCTCCATTTGGATCTAGTACAGTTGGTCCTAAATGGGCTTAGACTCTCCTTTATCAATATCATGTCCAACAAATCCTATACTTACTGGTTCAAATTCAAATTCTCTATCATTATCATCCAATGCAACGCATTGTTGTGTAAACTTAATCCAAGGATAAAGTCGATCTAGTGTGAAATACTGATTGTCGGTGGAAACCCTATCAGCACCACATCAACCATTATTCCCTTGAATTCCAACAACACATCTCTGAATTTTGTTAGGATATCCTCCATCAAGTTTGACACCTAGAACTTTGGGAATGGTTGTGAAATAGCACGGTTGCTTCTTCCTCCTTTAGGAACTATTTGGATGAACACATCAACAATCTTCTTTACCTGTAACCATTCTCATTTCCATAGATATTTTAGTCTTGATCCAAGGGAATCAGTTAAAATATTCTACCATCCTTCTAGAATGTGATGATATTTCTGTGTCCTTCATACACCATATTTAATTCATACCATGACCTTCCAAACAATAAATGGAAATCGTCCATTGGTATCACATTGCGTAACAATTTTTTGTGTAGCTTGCCAATTTTTAAATTTATTAGGAATTTCCTGGTCATGATGACATGGTGTTCCTTCTACATCCATGATACTCTATACACTTTTCGGTATGGTTGGTACTTTAGACCCATCTTTCCAATCACTTCTTTCAATACCAAATTATTTATGCATCCACCATTGATGATAGTCATGCAACACCTATTTTGGATCTTCACCTTCATCTGGAATGTAAAATTTCTCTATTTTAGGTCCTTTTCCTCCTATCGGGTTGATTGCAACAATGTTCATCAAGCCGTCATATTTGTACCTCCCTTTGGCGTATTATTTGTTGTTCTCTCTCTCACGATCATACCATTTTTATCATCGAATCCCCAACTTCTAGTTTCTGGATGAGTTGTGATATGCAAGTTTCCTAGGCACTCATATTCATTCTATACTAGTTATTGAAACTTATAGAAGATGACTTTCAGTTGGTATGCATGTCTTCCTCCAAAACATCATCTTCAATCATATGTTCCTCGGTTCCTAAATTTTTCACCTCCCTGTTAGTATTATGGTTCACTATTTGTGATTTTTCCTTCCTCTCATTGTTATTCACAACTTTCCTCCTTCCTCGCCCCACTAGTTTATCCTCTAATAGTGACTAACTTCTGGCTTAGACCATTCATCTTCCCTCGACCCATCGAAGTTTTCCTAAACATTTTCTCCTTGGATTTCAGGGCTAGATGATAAGCTTCTTGTTGGGTATGTGTTATATTCCATGCATGACTACCCATATTTTGGTGGGTGTCAGGGGATGGCCCTTGAATTAATGGGTTATGGGTGAGAGATACCACCTGATTGGGGGGCATGGGGGATAGTGTGCCCCCATTTTTGGGTTCAAGGGAAAATTCCTCGAGAAAATGTTTTTGGGCTATTTTTCACCCCATTTTTGGCTATTTTCTAATAATAGTTTTTGGTCCATTGAATTTTAATTCTTGTCTAGGAAATATGCTTTTTTAGGTTGGTAAAGACTTATATATTGTATTGTAAATGGATGAGTTAATACAATGAAAGAAACAAAGAGAGAACTGAAGCTCTAGATAAGTTGGTTTTCCTAGTTAAGGGTTTCCAGGGTAAAATATCTGTGTAATGTGTGAGTGTACTATTGTTTTAATTTCTATTTATGCTTAAGAATTGTATTCATGGTTACACTTAATTAAGTTTATAACTAACACTTCTTCGATTTTCCTAAACCTTGACAAGATGAACTCGTCTTGAATGACATATTTCATGCCATTCACATACCTCATGCCTACCTCTTATGATTCATCGGTCTATCCCGGTCTGATAAACATCGGTTAACTCCTTCTATATCTGGTTCCGCAATTTCATGAACATAGAAATCATGTAGTTGGTGGTAAGGAAATTATCCTTCAACTTGGAGACCATTCTATCCTATGTCTTCTCCTTATCTTTTCCGTTCGTCACCCTGTCGACCTGTACATTATCCAACCACAATGAGACATGGCCTTTTAAATTCAAACATGTAACATTTATTCTTTTGGGGTCTTCTATATGCCCCATTAATCAAAATATTTCTCCATTTCTCTTATCAAGTCTATCAACTCTTTAGGATTTAGGCTCCTTGAGTAAGTAAACACATCCATTTTTTACCTACCCTTCAACTCAAACAATAATTTGAGTAGTTTGTCTCCTGGATCTTCTTTCTCTTCATCCTTGGGATAATTTACTTATTCATCACTATGGTGAAAGTATTCAACTCACAGCCCTCTTCTCTAGCCTTCCTTTACTTCTTCTAATTCACTTTTCAGACTTCTCATGGTCTGAATGTATTCTTTAAAAATTTCATGGTTGATAGTCAAAATCTCACCTTTGTACAACCTTCATCCTATACCATGGACATTAACACCCCTCTTAGCCATTAACCTTACTCTAATGATTAAATCACGACTACCCCAATAAAAACTAGGTGTACAACATCGTCTACAACTCTACGCAACCAAAAATCAAGTTTCTCTTTCCATGTCTAATCATAGTTGAACTTCAAATGCATGACACTTATTTTCTAATACTCGTTAATGCATATGCAACCTTGGTGAGTTGTAAATCAATGCATAAAATAGAATTTAATGGATACACACAAAACACACAACATCGGTGGTGCCATTAATTATGGCTTCATATTAATTTGATTATATTTACATAGATTAATTACAACTCAGAGTCACAGCTTTGGTATTGTCGTTGCACTCAATTGACTATTAGCTTACAGTACTTAGCAAATTATAGGTGTGAGGGAATTCTTAATCCTTAGAACAACAATCACTCTGGATAGTTACTACTCATTAGGGAAGTTTTGAGGTAAAAAATGGGTCTCAAAACAAAAATTCTACCATTAAAATTCAGTTTATAAAAACAAATAGGATTCAAGATGATGATGTCAACCATAAGGGTAAAATGTGTAAAACAAAATGGAGGGAAAAAGAAAAAAATAGTTTTTATTATTGTATATTTGGCATATCTCCTTATGGATTCACTAAAAATTCAATTTTGGGGACTCGTTGCATGCAAAATTTAATTCCGCATCCAACCCATACCCACGCTGCATACTTCTGAGGTACCCACGACAGCCAAAAATGAAAATTTCAATAAAAAAATGTATTTAATATTAAAACACGTTTTTTATTGAAATTTTCATTGTTGGGTGCCATGGATACCTCATAAGTATGCAATGTGGGTATGGGTTGGATGCGGAATTTACGAGTCTCGAATATCAAAATTTATGTGAACCGATAAGGAGATATGCCAAAAATACAATAAGAAAAAGTAGTTTTTCTTTTTCCCCTCCTAAATTTAGAACTTTTATTTTATTATTTCCTTTATGATGCCCATTTTAGACCTCAAAACTTCCCTAAATCCAATATGATATAAAAAACCCCCTCTTCTTAGTCACACAATGGTATTTATAGATTTTCTTGGGTTCAAATTCCCGCTCAATCTTCTTCTAGAAGCCTATTGAAGATTATTTATAAGATTCTCCTTCATTAATTCCTCATCTTCCTCCAGTCACCTTATACTCCCATTTGGAATTCTGCAACAACCACCATAAGTACATAATTATTGCACCAACTACCTCCATAGTTATGCATTTCTTTTCTCTGGTCGCCTCGTCAACCTCTTTTTCCATTATCGTCGGCTTATCTTATGACTCCTTCCATCTCCTCAGTTGGCAGTATCCTCGACCTTTTTGATCCATCAATTATCATGTTTGACTGGAACTTTTAGTCTACCTTCATGATATACTTGTCTTATTTTCTTTCCTCCTTTTGTTGAATTTTTAACCTGCACTCATATGGGGTCGTCAACCATCCTTTATATGACTTTATTAGCCTTACCATTGACTGTTCTCCTTGATCCTAGATTCCCCTACATCAGATATGTGTACAGGTGAACACACAGTTTGAGGAGGCCTTACATGCACGAAAATCAAGGAGGGTCTAACTATGTAGGAGTGTACTCATTGTCACGTTTAAAGTGAAAATGGTGGACCTTGGGAACTTGGGCCAAAAATTGTCAAGTTTATACTCATGATTCCCATAATTTCATGGGGAACCTGATTTTGACGTCTATTCTATGTTTAGAGTAATGTGTCAATGCAATTTACCGAGTGTAGTCTTGATGTGCGTGCCAAAGGGGGTCTTTCGGCACCTGTTTAGAACATAGTTGATTTGATAATCATTATTCTTAGAATTTTTAAAGAAATTCAATGGTGACCTATGTTTTTGACGTTCAACATAATAATTGAAGGTTGATTCAATTTTTTGCATTGTAAGTCCATTTTATGTACTTTCAATGTTTTGATCATTATAGATCCATCTCATTAATTAAAGTTGGACTCGAAGATGTATACCAACATGGTTGAACTCCGTTAAAAATCATGTCTTGTGTCACTGTTGCTCATATTATCTTCTTTACTTTCACATGTTCATTATACAAAGTTGATTATTCAAGTTGAGATATTTGTTAATGTGTTTGGTTAAGTACTTTAAATCTCTTAATTACGAAGTGCATTGTCAGTAAAAGGTTTTAGTTTTCTGAATTATATTTGATATCAATGCATGTTTAATTAACTCGGTATATTTTGGTGGAGCAACGAGGGTTCTAGGGTCATGGAAGAGTGGGGAAATGTAGATGAACTAACGTGAAGGCGAGGGATCATCTAGTTTTAGGCTCTCACAATGAAGAAACGGGGAGGGGGTTACTCTCCCTCCACTTCCAGTAGACCAGACATGACGTTAAATCCGTATATCAATGATGACCGAGGGGATGAAGATGGAGAGATCGGGGAAGCTTGGAGGTTAAGTATCCTACCCTGAACCATAAAAAGGGGCTTGAGATACTGTCTCCCGCATTCTCAGATTATTTTTGCGCTTCAAATCCGATAAAAAAAACACAAGGTAGATATCTGGAAGCATAAATATTTGATAGTTAAATTTATTGGAATTTGGCCGAAGGAAAGGGATGTCATCCATTGGATCAAGTATACTTGGAATCCTCAACTGAACTATGATATGCACCTAGGATCAAAGGTTTTTTTTCCATAATCCTCTTCAACCAAGAGGATTAGGATCAGCTCTTAGAAAGGGGGCCTTATTTTTTCTTTTCGGTGGGCCTCTATCTTTGACCATGGAAAGAGATAATTAATCTTGAGAAAGAATACATGAGATTTGTTGCAGTATGGATCCACTTGTAGTCCCTACCATCAGAGTACTAGGACCCTCATATCCTTCAATATATTGGGAACATGCTGGGGAAATTTGTGAAAGAAGTGGAAAAAACCAAACAAGAGAGGTATACTACGTTTGCTCCCATATGTGTCTACGTGGATATATCAAAAGAGATACCATATGCCATCAATTTAAATTGGGAAAATGAAGAATGGTTGTAGCTAATCGACTATGAACACATTATGTTTAGATGCATACATTTCCATGAATGTGGTTATTTCAGTCGGAACTTCCCAAAGAATATCCAAGAACCTCTGATCGTTCAACAAACGTAGGAAAATACGGAGGAGAAGGATGGATTTGTTCATATCCATAACAGAAGGAAGCCTCGATCAAGTCCCATGTAACAATAGGGAAGAGGGCCAAAAGGGGGGAAATCAAGCAACAATAATAGATTCATAACTCATAGTGAGAGGGAAGCAGAAGAGAGGCTTGACGATAAGGATGACACTCAAAACTCCCAATCGAACAAGACAGAGGCCTAGGAGGTAGAGGAACCCAGACCAGAAGAGCATATGGAAGCTATGAAGGAAGATGGGGTTGAGGACATGGAGTTGGGGGAGTTAGATCTAGAGGAGATTGAGAAGGAATGCGAGGAAAAAGGGAAAGTGTGTCACATTGACAGTTGGAGCTCCTGTAGGAAGCGATCATCAAAACAAAAAACTTGGGATAGAAACTGCACCCTAGAAGGGAAACATGTGAAAAAAATATGAGGAGGATTCAAAAAGAGATAAGAAGATGAAAAAGAAAAGAATTGCAGATGTAGGGTTCAAGCTTATTGAATTAGGCCAGTATCCCACGATTTTAGCGGCCTTTTCTGAAGTTAACCAATGAAAATAATATCATGAAATATTTGGGGTTGCAATTACCCCAGGAAAATTAAGTTTCTCGCTAAGAATATTAATGGAGGAACTAATATATCTCTTTCTCCAAGAGACGAAATGTAAATATGAAACCCTCTATCAAGTAAGACAAAGGATTTGGAAAGGATGTAGGACAATAGATTTAGATGTCAATGGGATGGAAGGAGGTCTTGCGATTTTGTGGCTCCCATAACTAATCATCTTATCAAACCTTTAGGAAACCTAGTTGTCTTTGATGGTGGATTTCACGAGCTTGGACTCAGGGATAAATGGAACCTTAACAAACATCTATGGCTCAAGTGCGTTCCCTCAGAAACCCTCATTTATGGACATTTTACGATGGTTCAATGGGAAAGTAGGCAGCAACCCGTGGATAATGGGAGGATACTTCAATATGATAACCTTTATGGGGGAAAAGAAAGGGGCAAGAAGGAATTTTGATAGATTCCAGGAATCCTTCAGAAATTTCATAGAATAAAGTCAACTAGTTGAGTTAGAAACAAGAAATGGATGGTTCACATGGAATAATTGATGAGGAGGGGAGTACCGCGTAGAATCAATATTAGAAAGATTCTTGGTATCAGAGGACATTGATAGAGAATTAGAAGAGGTTCCTTCCATCATCCTCTCGACTATTGGGTCGGATCATTGGTTGGCATCTGTCAACAATAGGATTGGTATGATCACCCCAGCAGGAAATCGTTCAGATTTGAGCAATTCTTGTTTGAATACATTTCAAATCCTTAGTTCAAAAGTGGTGGCAATAATTGGTTCCCCATATGAGATCAGGGATGTACCAATTCCAAGAGATGTTGAAGGCACTAAAAGTGAGGATTTGTACTAGGGACAAGGAAGACTTTGTAAACATATTCCAGGATTAAAAAAGATTGATCGCCCAGGTAGAGGAGATCCAAAGAATGGGTATGAATGAAGGCTATGAGGATGACCTCAAACAACAAGAAAAATACCTCCTAACTGAGATAGCCTCGAGGGAGAGACAAGAAGAAATATATTGGAGGAAAATGTCAAGGAACCAATGGCTTCAAGAAGGAGAATGAAAAACAAAAAATTTCCATAACACGATGATACAAAATAGGAAACGATAGAAGATTCACAAACTCTGGGAAGGAATGTTGAGACCTGAGTGGACATTGAAGAAGATTTGGTTAACCACTTCAAAGAGGTCATGATAGAGGACAAAATGAATAAACAACAAGACATCACAAAAATAACCCAACTCCTCCGAGCGGTGATCACTCAAGAACACACTGAGATATTGATCTAACCAATATAAATGCAAGATATAGAGGATGCAATGCACCATATGATTTTCTAAAAGACGCTAAATATGGATGGATTCACCTTCATTTTTTTCTATTATTTTTGGGACCTCGTAAAACATGAAGTTTGGGAAATTGTTGAAGAATCATGCCAAGCTCGGGGATTCTTAAGGGATTTCAATGCGACCTTCATAACTCTCATCCCCAAGTCATAGGGAGTGAATACACCAAGTAAATATAGACCCATAACTCTATGCAATGTCATTTACAAAATAATTTCTAAATTCGTAGACAACAGATTTAAACCGATCGTCCCTCTCCTAATTGACCCGAAACAATCAAGATTTGTGGAAGGAAGAAAAATTTTGGATGACATTATTATTGTCCACGAGCTATCCACTCCCTTGAAGTTAGAAAAATACCAGGCATGCTTGTTAAACCCGATATATCCAAAGCATATGAAAAATTGAGATGGCGGTATAAGAGGTAAGTCTTGAAATCCTTTGGCTTTGGAGGCAACTAGATAAAATAGGTAATGAACATTGTATCTTCCACATTTTTCTTAACTCTGATGAATGAATCTCCCATTCACACATTGAATCCAACCCTTTAGGTATCCAACAAGGGGACCCCCTATCTCCCTTCCTCTTCATTATCATAGAAGAAGGCCTTAGTCGGCTAATCAAAATCCAGACATCCGGAGGTGACATTCATGGTTTAAACCTCCTAATGGGTGCAGACAAGAAGCTCCATAAATATTTTGTGGATGACACAATGATAATGGGGCACCCTTCTGTTGAGGAGGAAAGATATTTCAAGAAAATTTTGAAAATATTTTCCAATGATTCCAGTTTAGAAGTGAACCCGAGTATCTCAAATATTCTCCTTTAACACCCCCCAGGGTGACAGAAATGAATATCAATCACATCCTCAATTTTTCAGTGGGAGCACTCTCGTCAAAGTATCTAGGAGCCCCAATGGAAGAAGGGACAATCAAGAAGGTGTCATAGCAGGATCTTCTGGACCATATCTGGAAGAAGCTATCAGGTTGGGAAACCATGGTGTTAAAGTTCCCAAGCACATCGATCCTGATAAAGTCTGTTCTCCAGGCCATGCCGATTTATTTATTCTCAGTTCTATATTCTCCAAAGGAAATACTCAAGGAAATATGCAATATCCAATGATTTTTCCTATGGGGAGGTAATAAATAAAATTCCAAATAGCGTTAGGGGGATGGGACAAGGTTTTTCGACCTAAGGACAAGGGAGGTATAGGCCTCCAATACCCACAAGAAATAAGTAAAGTCCTAGGAGTCAAGATCTATTATAGGTGGTGTACCCATGCAAATGAGCCCTGGGGTAAACTGTGGCACATGAAGTACACCCAAGAAAGGTCCAGCAATGACTTAGTCCAATTAAGAGAATAGAAAGTGGGCTCCCATATATGAATGAACATGAAGCAAACTTCTGGGAAATCGGAAATGAACATGAAGCAAACTTCTGGGAGGACTCATGGAGCTAACTTCCCAAAATCTCGGACAACCCTTGATGGTAGACAACATGGGAAATAGGTATAAGAGAAGGAAGGATAAAAGTGAACCAGTACTAGTCTCAGATGACTAATAACTAATATTACCAGGAATGGAAAGGTCAAGAATGGTGGGAATGCTTGAAAACCATGGATGAGAAAAAGGAGATTCATGATATGCTTAATGAATGATGCATATGAATACATGAAGGTCATAACAATCTGAGATGGGGTTACTCTCCTAGAGGAGTCTTCAACATAAAGGATGAATATGACATAAGTACCAGCTGATGGGAATCTCAGGAAAATATATGGAGAAATATATGGGTAATGAATGGTTGGAGAAAAAATGCCACCTTCATTTCACTAGTCATAAAGAGAAGAAATAGGACAGGGAAAAATATCAAAAAAAAGGGGATATGAGGGTCCAACGTAGTTTCCTCTATGCTACAATGAAGAGGAGAAAATGAACCACCTTATGGATGAGTTCCCCTTTAGCTTAGCAATCTAGGATCGGGGGGCAGCCATTTTTTGTCGATCGGATAGAGTCTAGGTCCAACCAGATCAAACCCTAAAAAAATGGAATATGAAAGCATTCCATAATCCCATCCTCAATATTATATGGTTAATGTTATGAGGGATGTTATAATTGGTAATATGTAAGGAGAGAAATAACTTAATATTCTAGGACACAAAATCCACAAAAGAGGAAGTAAGGAAGAGACTATCTCATAATATTCAAGAGACGGTGAGGAATCATGAGATCCGAGTAGCAGAAGGTTTGGGGATCAATAAAGAAGACATAAGGGACTCTGTAAGCACTCTCTAGTCTTCCAATCGACTAGTCCAAATTCATGGTCATTACCCACAAAAGGTACCTTCAATCTCGATTTTGATGGCACCTCAAAAGGAAAACCTGGTTAGGCGAGGTATGGAGGATTTTATAGGGAATCAATATGAGATAGATTCACCCCACATCATTTTAATCTCGAAGAAAAAAGGATAATGAAATCACACCCCATTTTTGTATTTGATAAGGGTCGAAAGTCATTACAGTTGCAGTGGAGATTCAAAAAGGATACAATAGGGCTCTCACCTAAGGGATTTAGGAATCCTATCATGAGGAACATGGATATGGGTACATTAGATACATTTCAAGGGAATTTTATGACAGACGGAGTAATGATCCCCTAGTTTTAGCAATTATAGCCAATCATGCTATAAAATCGGATGAGCAATGGTGTATTTCATGCAAAAATATATTTATATTAGACCTTGTTGTTTCAATTATCATCAAAGTGAACCAACTCTCTAGAAGTATCTCCTTCCTAAAAATCAATAGTAGGAATATGGATCCAAGGGGGGAACATGATGGCACTGAATAGACAACCTCGTTGACACCCCGGGGCCGAGCAATGAAGAGGGAGGCTAGGAGATATCTTAGGCGTGCTCGAAGAAGGGTAACTCGTGCCCAGACGCAGGATCAAAATTCCACCACATTTTTCCGTGATCAAATCCCCACCGTCATCCTTGATGAGATAGAAACGATAGAAATAGATTTGTGGGAAAGGGGAAAAGTCACTCCGATGGAAGAAATAAGGGAGGAAGTTGAGGAGTTGCTTATGGACTCTAGCACTGTGGAGGGGAGAAATTCATTCTATGAGTACCTAATGATGTCCTATTGGGTTTTGAAGAACCTCATGTCACATGTGATGATGGAGGGGTAAAATATGGAGGTTGGAATATTGGTCAATACTGAGAGGGGGGTTAAATTAGTATTGCTAAGTTTTTACCATTTTAACCACTTATTAAAATTTATTCAAAACATATAATCAACAAGATACACAAAACACATCTTTTTATAATGGAACCTCAATTGGGAAAACCACCAATACTTCCTATTACTGCAAAATTGTTATTTACAAATAGTTTTGGCTGCTTCTGCATACAAGGATGGTATTACACCCTATTTACTAGCTACTACTGGAAGGAGGCTACAACCCCATTTTTTTTCAGCTATAACTGACAGGATGCTACTACACCATATTTACCATCTTCCGCTGGAAGGAGGATACAAATACCTGCAGGCATGTTTCCTTCCCTAGCGCCACCCTACCACCCTAATATTTTTTCAGTAATCTTTTAGATTTATTTACCCTTCAATATTTGTCACACTCACTGGTCTCTTCTTCTTCTTCTATGATCTGGACCACATAGACAATTTCTCTCACTCATCCCTCTGTGTATAAATACCTTCACTATTTTTGTGGACGCATCCCTTCACCAACGCGCCATTTCATTCTTCTATCATGCCTCTTCATGAGAGATTAATTCCTCATTCTATTACTGAATCGTAGAGTCATCTACCTCCGTCATGATTATTCAAAACAATTAAAACAATTCCCTATTAACCAATTTACAATTTATTCTTCCAGTCATGACATTCCGCATTCTACATTTCCACAATAATTCAAAGTCGTTGATCTTATTTCAGGATTTTTCCTAACTGTATATCTAAGATAAGATGTGGTATGCGAACTGTTGAACTGTGACATTTCTCAAAATGTATTTCTGCACTTACCTTTCTGCATGAACGATTTCACACCGTTTATATCCTTCAGGGATCTCCGTGACCGTCGATCTCCCATACTGCGGGTTGCGGAACTGTGACATTTACTAAAGTCTTTTCACAATTCTCTACATTCCTCTTTCCAACTTACGCATTTCGCTGATAGGATCCTTTCTGCACCGTTAATATTTTTCAGATGTCTTCCTAACCGTTGATCTACGATCAAACTTGGATTTGTGGATCTCATAAGAATTCTGCATCTAACCTCTAATGTTAATTCCCATGCTAGTTGAATCAGTGGAATCATTTAAGACTGTTATATCTTGATCCACCTCGATCGACGATGGACTCTAAATACTATAGAGCAGATTACATTAAAATTATGCATCCAACATCTGCTTTTAACCACCTTACTATTTGAATCAGCGGAATGACCGACAACCATTGTATCTGAATTTCCTCAGATCGACGGTGGACTTCAAACAAAGTGAAGCACATTTGATAGAAAATATGCATCCAGATGTTGTTGTTAACCACCTCGCTATTTGAATCAGCAAAATTATTGATGATCATCGAATTAAGATCGATGGTGTAATTCAAATAAATTAAGGTGGATTTCATTAAAATTCCGCACAGACCAGGATTTTATTTTTCCGTGCTAGTTCTTCGAGCAGAATCATTGACCAGCATTGATTTAATTTGACTATCAATCTAGACCGTTGATCTAGATCTGATCATATCCTAGCGATCATCTCCGATTTCACAAACTCAATGCTTCTTTATCTTCCGCTTATTTTAACTAGCGGAATCTTCCTTCAGCCATTGATACTCTCCACCTCTAATATCCACCATACGATCTCTAGTCGTATGTGCAATTGGTTTAGGCTTAATTTAGGTACTACTTCTAATTGTGAAACTCCTTTTCAACCGTTGATCTATCCAAGATGAATATATTTAAATATGTGATTGATTTATCAGTGAAACGATCAATTCCTTTCCACAGTGCTCTACATACAGACAATTTCAATCTTCTATACTTATATCAGTTTTTGAAATACACACATACACATAGAGAGATTCAAATCAATACTACTAGTGATTGAAACAAAGGTATAAATACTTAAAAATGCTTGTAGAGTAAACTATGTTCTTCATTCAGCTTAACCAGAGGTACAATTTTATCACACACAGTCTTTGCACTCTCCACTCCACCTTTCTTGCAACAGGTTCTTGAATGATAACTTGAATGATAGATGCATGGAATCTCCTTGTCACTTTACTTTCTCTCCTTTGTCAACATTTTTGTGATAGAGTTTACACTTAGCATTACACTGTTTTTTTTAAAACTGTATTATGTAACTTTCTCTTCTTAAGAAGTCTTCACATAATCCTTGGTCTGAGATAACAATAGGGTTTTATACAAGTTTGAGAGACAAGTTTAGAAATAACTTTCTTAAACTAATAATTTTTTTTTTTTAAATACATATTGTTCCTTCCTAATATTCACTATTATTTTTACTCATCCTGACACTTTTCAATAGGCTGATTTTTTTTATTTTTCAGATCCGACTTGAGTTTTCTTCCACTGTCAACAATTTTATGTGTTACAACTTCAAGTTCTAAGTGAACATAAAATATTTATCTTCTATTGAATTGCAGGCTTCATGGTCTTCATGAATCACACATTTTGTTGTTCTCATGTTACTTTATAGGTATTACACTTCCTCTAAGTCAACCATACACCAATATTATCATTTAACCTTGATCATCTATTGTCTTTGAGGAAGCTTTCAGCATACTTAAACATTAGACACCAATTGAATTTTTTGATACCAATTGGAATTTTTTGACTTTAAATCCCCTTGAGTATATGATCCCTCCTAATGTTATTTTTAGGGTTCTCTTTAGATCATGAGAGACATTTAGAAAAGAATCCCACAATAATCACTATATCCTTCTTCATCACCTTCATCTTCATGTTCATGAGTGTATTCTTTTACATCTCCATCTTGCTTTTCCTCATAATGGATGTCATTTTTATCTATGGAACTATTATGCTCATCATCATCTTTGGAGACCTCACTGATGTTTGAAATATTTATTTCTTCTATATCTTTGGAGTCTTCCTTTCTTCTCCACGTCTTTCCATGAGGTACCTTGCTTACTGACCTTGTTTGTTTCTTGGATTCTCTACTTAGATATTTTCTCTTGGTTCTGCAATTAATAGCTTTGTGACCAAACTTGTGATAGTAGTGACAATATCCAAAAAATCTTCCTTTATGTTTGAGGAATATTTGATGTTCCATCTTCTTCTATTCCTTATTTTGTTCTTGACCTTCTACTGAAGCATTATTCCTTAGCTTACATTCTTTTGCCATGTGTCCAAAATTATGACATGTGTAGAAATGACCAAGAAGGATCTGTTGGACTTTCCTTTTCATTGGTCCTTCAGGCATCATGCTAGTTTTTTCTTTATTATGGGAGGAGGAAGCAGAATTTTTTTTTCCTTCTTCATAAATGGACTTTTTAGTGCAGCAGCACAACCTCTTCTATTTCTTCCTTATTTTTTGAAGGAGGAACATTCGGAATTCCTTTCATTGTCATATCCTAGACCATTTTTATCATTTGATGGTATTTGGCTACTTAAGATATCAGATAAGATCCTTGAGTTGTTCTCAAACCTTGATTTGATATATTTTTCATCAACCCCTTTTCTAAGTTGAATAATCTCTTTTTCATGTTTTTCAGAATAGTGGATTCATTCCTTCAGCAGAACTACTAGATCATATTCAATATTCTTTGCCTCTTGAAGCTGGTTCTTCAAGTCCATAATAATTTTATTTGTTTCTTCTTGGTAATTTGTAAGTTTCTCTTTCAGAAATTTGTTCCTTTTCCTATATTTTTCAATTTCATCAACAACATCCCTGTATTGAGCTTCTATGTCCACTTCTGAATTTGTTGTCCCTACAAATAGGATTTCTGCATCTTCACTTTCATCGTCATTATCTTCTTTGGAATAAAAGTTCTTCTTCTTTTTCTTAAACTTCTTCTCTTATTGATACTTTGATCATTTTTCTTTCAAAGAATTGTTCTTCATCCTTCTCTTTCTCAATTATTCAAGAGAGCTTATGAGTTCTACATTTAGGTCCACCTCTCCTTCCATATCTGAATGATTTTCTAAAGCTATTGTCCCCATGAATGGTTTTTCTTCATCTTCACTTATATATTCATCTTTACTATCATCCTTGAGAATAGAAAGTCTTACTTCTACTCTTTGTTCAACTTAGTAAATTTTTTCTATTTTGACCTAGAGTTCCTTAGCTGAGATACATTGTCCTATCTTCTCCTTGATGGGTTGAGGTAATCCATAGGTATGGCCTCCATTGCCCTTGAGTTATTTTACTCTTTATAAGATGTAGTCCTTACTATTTTTAGTAGGATGTAATCAAAGATAACTAGCATTCCATACACCACATCCTAATGAATGTAAGTATACACTCATTCGTTTTCTACATAATGCATATTCTCCTTTATTAAGTGTTGTAGCTCTGTTGGAATCCATCCCTTCTTATTGATCCATAGTGGTTTTTGAATAGGATCTTCCTACCAGTGGTTAAAATGTGGTGAAGGAACCCACTTTGATACCAATTGTTGGAATATTGGTCAATAATGAGAGGGGGGGTGAATATGTATTGTTAACTTTTTATCATTTTAACCACTTATTAAACATTAGTCAAAACATATAATCAACAAGATACACAAAACACATATTTCTATCGTGGAACCCCAATTGGGTAAACCACTAATACTTCCTATTACTACAAAATTTTTATTTACAAATATTTTTTCCTTCTTCTGCACACAAGGATGGTATTACACCCTATTTACCAGCAACTATTGGAAGGAGGATACACGCCCCTATTTTTTCAGCTACAACTGACAGGATTCTACTACACCCCAATTACCAGCTTCTGCTGGAAGGAGGTTACAACCCCCTGCAGGCATGTTTCCTACCCTAGCGCCACCCTACCACCCTAATATGTTTTCAATAATCTTCAATATTTCTTTACCCCTCAATATCTGTCACACTCACTGGCCTATGCTTATTCTTCTATGATCTAGACCACAAAGACAATTTCTTTCACTCATCCCTCTCTGTATAAATACCTTCACGTTTCCTGCAGACGCATCTTTTCACCATTGCACCATTTCATTCTTCGATCATACATATTCATGAGAGCTTAATTCCTCATTCTATTACTGAGCCATACAGTCATCTACCTCCGTCCTGATTCTTCAAAACAATTAAAACAATTCCCTGATAACCGATTTAAAGTTTATTCTTCCAGTCATGACATTCCACATTCTTCATTTCCACAATCATTCAGAGTCATTGATATTATTTTGGGATTTTTCCTGACAGTATATCTAAGATAAGTTGCGGTATGTGGACTGTCGAATTGTGAAATTTCTCAAAATGTCTTTCTGCAATTAGCTTTATGCATCAACCGTTCCACAACATTAATCTCCTTCAATCTCTCTGTGATCGTCGATCTCCCAGACTACGAGCTACAGAATTGTGACATTTCCCAAAGTATTTTCGTAATTCTCTGCCTTCCTCTTTCTGCCTTCTGCTTTCTTCCCTCCACATTCCACTGATGGACTCCTTTCCACACCGTCGTTATTTTGCAGTTGTATTCCTAACCATTGATCTACGATCAAATGTAGATTTGTGGATATTATAAGAATTCTATGTCCAACCTCTGTTATTAATTCCCTTGCTAGTTGAATCAATGGAATCGTTTAAGACCGTTAGATCTTGATCCACCTCGATCAACATTGGACTCTAAATACTACAGATCGAATTACATTAAAATTCCACATCCAAGCTCTGTTGTTAACCACCTTACTAGTTGAATCAATGGAATGACCAACAACCATTGGATCTGGCTTTCCTCGAATTGATGGTGGAATTCAAACAAAGTGAAGCAAATTTGATAGAAATTCGGCATGCAGCTACTGTTGTTAAATACCTCGCTATTTGAATCGACAGAATTATTGTTGATCATTGGATAAAGATTGACAATGGAATTCAAATAACATAAGGTGAATTTCGTTAAAATTCCTTGCACACCAGGATTTTATTTGTCCGTGCTAGTTCTCCTAGCGGAATCACTAACCACCATTGATTTAATTTGATGATCGATCTAGAACATTGATCTCGATCTCATATCCCAACGATCATCTCTGATTTTGCAAGCTCTACCCTTCTTTATCTTCCATGTATTTTATCAAGCGTAATCCTCCTTCAACCGCTGATACTCTCCACTTATAATCTCCACCATACGATCTCTAGTCGTATATGCAATTGGTTTAGGGTTTATTCGGGTACGACTTCTATTTGCAAAATCCATTTTCAATCGTTGATATGTCCAAGATGCAGATCTTTAACTCTGTGATTGAATTGATTAGTGGAGCGATCAATTCCTTTCTGCATCAGTCTATGCACAAACAATTTTGATATTCTATACTTATATCAAATTTAAAAATATACACATACACATAGAGAGATTCAAATCAATACTTCTGGTGATTGAAACGAAGGTATAAATACTTAAAAGTAGTTGCAGAGTAAACTCTGTTCTTCATTTAGCTTAACCAAAGGTACAATTTTCTCACACATAGACTCTACACTGTCCACTCCACACTCTCTCTTCACTCATATATGCATGCCTCTATCTTTTACATTCAATGATAATCCATGCAATGGATCCTTTGTCTTTTACTGAATTCATCCTGCTACCATGTCTATTGGTTATTCCTTTGTCATTTGTGAACTCCTTTGACGTCAATGACAACTATATTCTCAACAATGGAATCAGTTCAAGCATGGAAAGAACACCACCAGGACTGCAGGATGATGCATATAAAGGTTGACCTAATTTGCATCAGAATTGTACTGAAGTTTTATGCTCCACCTTCTCTAGTCGGTGGTGGAGGAGAGACTAGCAAGGAACATGGCAAGAAGATGGAAATAGACCCATCCTCGAAGGAGAAACTAGGATCTGTTCAAAGTATGCACATAGAGGGATATGATGAGGGAGAATACGAGCGTGGGAAAGTTCTTGATGTTAGGATTATAATCCTCCCTTGTCCAATTTGGTTAGTCACCTAGAGTCAATTTAGTCATTAATTGGGTCCACTAGTACTATTGGGTCAAATTGGCCTAATGGGGCCACATGTACTAGTCACTGGAGTGTGGGGAACATTTCTATAGGTTAACTGCCACTTACTGCATGTGCATTCATCAATTTGAGCACCTCTTAGACCAATCCCTACATTTTAGGAGCCACTGGGAGTCCCAACACCAACCTACTTCAGTTAGTTTGAGTTATTACTAGTTATTCTTAGTTAGCTTCTAGTTACTTTCAGTTAGTTCAAAATCAGTTAGATAGTGCTAGAAATGTATGATGTGGAGTAGGCGCCTTTTCCCACCTACCACACTCAGTTGCATTGAGTTAACTAGCTATCACTAATTGATTGAGTTGTTGGACATCTGGGAGTTGATCTGTTGGACTTCGATAGTGATTTAGACAAGTTCAGTTAGCCATGCTATTAGGTAGAGTCAATCAAATCGAATTCCTCTCTCATGCATTTGAATTGAATGGTTATTAATACCAGTGTATTACATTGTAATTATTATCCAATTACTTTTTGAATAATGAAAGCATTCACAACTGCAAGCCATTTTTTGCACTATTTCATTCTTCAATTATTGAGTAAAATTTTTTGATCTATTCTGTGAGTTGTGTGTTGATCCATAGATCTATGTACTCAATTTAATATGGTATCAGAGCCTTAACAAGACAAGGCACTTCTCCTTTCTACAGATCTCATGCTCGATCAAATTTTTTTTGAGCAAACTTGCTCCTTCCAACTCTGCACAAGAAGTGACAAGTTTACCACAGAAATCCTAAGCAAAGGAATTGTTGATCAAGCTTGCTTGATTAACTAAGTTGGGTGTGATGAAAAATTGAAAATTGCAGGTTGTCTGACCTTACGGTGGCCCTTTTGTGTTTTTGCAGGTACAACTTTGAATGGATTCATCAGTTCCTCTTCTCACCCCATTCACAAGATATTCAGAATGGAAGCTGAAGATGCTTACATCTCTCAAGAGACAAGATCTCTATGAGGTGTCTATTTGAATTGGTAAAGAGTCTTATGAAAATGAGAATGACTGGCTAAATGATGGTGATGCAGCCTTTTGAGCAATAGGTTTGTCCCTTTCTCCTAGCTTGCGCTACCTCACTTAATCTGTTGAATACCCAAAGGATATCTGAACAAAATTGGACATAACCTTTGGAAAGCATAGATAGGATCATAATATCACTTCGGAGAGCACACCTGGCACCACAAGAGTTCTTGATCCAAAATTCTCGTCCTCTACTCTCTCTGTTGAAGTTGTTCAAGATGAAGAAGTAGCAGAATCTTCTACACAGTCAATTTGAATTGAAGAAAGTCTCCTTACAGTGACTCCTTCTCCTGATGCTCTGAAATCTTGTGAGATCTCTGATACTTCATATTCTCATATGGTTGATATAGAAGAAGATATTCAAATATCTTATATTGAAGAAAAACATTTCTGCACTTCTATGGAAACATTTTCCAGTGATTCTCCATTAAATTCTATGCAAAATTTGCCAATGATTGCTTCTAAAAGTGAAGAGGAATTTGATTTCTCTCCCTCTAATGTTGTTGTTGATGTGGAGATAAGTAATACCTTGGATATTTTGGAAAAAAATTCAGATTGTAGGAGTGATCCATTTTCTCTCCTTGATCTAGATCTTCTAGCAAATTCCTACATGATTGCATGCACCAATATTCAGAATTTTGAAAAAGGAGAAAACTGTGCATCTACCGTCTCGATGGACCATAATTTTGGATATGATATGAAATTTATTGGATATAATATGATATTATTTGGATATGATATGATATTACTTGGTTCAAGATTTTAGGTTCATGATCTTTCAGTACTACTTGTAGCTATTCTCATCAATTTTGGTGTGAAGAAACAAGTACCGCAAGTCTCCTTCAAAATTGTTGCTGGGGATTTGATTTCATTCCAAACTTTTGGATATGATATAACTTATTTGGATCTAATATGATCTTATGTGGTTCTGATATGATATTATTTGGTTCAAATTTTATATTCCAAGAGCTTTCAGTCATGCTTGTAGCTCCTCTCACCAATATCGGTGTGAAAAATCAAGTACCGCAAGTCTTCTTCAAATTTGGTGTTAGTTTCCTCTTATGAGGTTGCTGATATTTTATTTTTTGAATCATTAGTTATTTCTGAAGCTATGTCAGATTATGGAGCTCAATAATTCTCTCTCCATATTCCCAGGGCTTCTCTACCTTTGGTCACACACTCATCTCCCCACAGAACTAGTAAAGAAAAAGACATTCTGCATCTTCCTGGACACTTGCTCCTAACACTTGGGGCTGATTTTACCCCTCATGTTTTGTTGTTCAAGGCTTCAACATATCAGTTTCTTTATTTTTCCTCACATGGTTCAAATCCTCAAGAACTTTTTCCCTCTTATCAGTTGATTTCAGTTGCTCTACGTGGGTCCAGTTTTCATCCAGCAACTGTCTATGTTCTTGATTCGGTTGAGCACATTATTATTATTCTAAAGAGGAATATTACTCCAAACATAATCATTTAGTTTGGATGGAGAAGTTCACATGCCAGGCCCCAAGAAACTTATGCACAGAAGAACATATTGATCCTTATTTTTACCTGCTTAGTTTGAGGGGGGTATTTTTCCCATGAGATTTTTTCCTGTTTCCTTGGTTATATTGAGCAGTTAATT
>LPNX010370283.1:67857-110239 GCA_001517045.1 Pseudotsuga menziesii | reverse complement strand
GGGGGGGGGGGGGGGGGGGGGGGGGGGGGGGGTGTTAGGATTATAATCCCCCCTTGTCCAATTTGGTCAGTTACCTAGAGTCAATTTAGTCATTAATTGGGTCCACTAGTATTATTAGGTCCACTTGGATTAATGGGGCTATATGTACTAGTCAGTGGAGTGTGGGGAACATTTATAGAGGTTAACTTCCACTTACTTCATGTGCATGCATCAATTTGGGCACCTCCTAGACCAATCTCTACATTTTAGGATCCATTGGGAGTCACGACACCAACCTACTTTAGTTAGTTGGAGTTAGTACTAGTTAGTGTTAGTTAGCTTCCAGTTACTTTTAGTTAGTTCACAATCAATTAGCTAGTGCTAGCAATGCATGGCTAATGCATGGCTGCATGTGGAGTAGGCACATTTTCCCACCTACCACACTCAGTTGCACTAAGTAAACTAGCTATCACTGATTGATTGAGTTGTTGGACATCTGGGAGTTGATCTGTTGGATTTCGATAGTGATTTAGACAAGTTCAGTTAGCCATGCAATTAGGTAGAGTCAATCAATTAGAATTCCTCTCTCATGCATTCAAATTGATTGGTTATTAATACCAGTGTATTACATTGTAATTATTATCCAATTACTTTTTTATTAATGAAAGCATTCACAGCTGCAAGCCATTTTTTTGCATTGTTTCATTCTTCAATTACTGACTAAAATTGTCTGATCTATTATGTGAGTTGTGTGTTGATCCATAGATCTATGTGCTCAATTTAATACTTGAATAGGTTCTACCTTGTTAGGCCATTTTCTTGGGCTTCATACTGCAACTAGGATATGATAGTTTTTATGATAGTAATTTGTTAGTTAGGAAGGCGAATAGTCTCTGGCTAGTACAATGTAGAAAAAAAATGACTAGTATTTTTTTTGTAGTCCCACTAGAAACAGACTAAAATTGGAAGGATGAAACAGATTTTGGAAATGTCGTGAGTCTAGGCCTGACAAGACTATGGAAACACGTTATGTAATCTACTTTTTATGATAATATAGTCTCTTAATTTACAAAAAAAAGAGATTAACATGGTATCTTAATATTTAAAAATCAAGGAAAGCGGTGAGAGTCCCATTTTCGACTCATCAGTAGATATAATCCACCATCAATTACATCATCCTTGAAATTTAATGGTAAAATTCAAGAAGCGTAGAAATACATATGGAACCAACTAGAGGTTATCCAACTATTGAAAGAAAACTTGGATTTAACACAAAATAAAATGAAACAACAAGAATATGAAAACTATAGTGAAAGGAAATTTGAACCAGCATATTAGGTATTTTATAGGAGAGAACCTTACAAACAAATGTCTATCAAATGAAAAAAAATAAGGAGAACAAATCAGCACCCAAGTACTATGGTCCCCATATAGTGTTGCAGAGGATTGGAAGTATGTATTACAAATTGGAGTTTCCTCCATCTTCATGTGTACATCAACTATTCCATGTTTCTTTCCTGAAAAGGTAATTGGAGACAACATCCTAGATCACACTATTTCTCTAAATATTTATAAAAAAGGAAACATCATACTAGAACCTTAAACATTCCTTGGAACATGGATCAAACAATTTCGAAATTGAGCAATTATGAAGTATCTCATTAAGTGGAGAAATTTTCCAATAGAAGAGGCGACATGGGAAAATGAGCTCTTCATGTAGAAATATCAATAGCTAAATAAATGTTGAGGACAACACTTATGTGAAATGGAGGGTCCTGTCACACCCTAGAAACTTTGGCCTTACATTTCAATTATTATATTGGTATTATCTTTATTGGTCTGCTAAGACCTTCATTGTAAGTTTGTGTCATGTGTATACTAACGATACCTAGATTAGAGATGTTCTCACCTCATCTTGTATGTTTGATACATTGTAAAGAGGATTCATATTCATCTCTTTATTTGATTCTCAAGGTATTGGATATATTTGATATTTAGTCTATGTGGCCATCACTTGAGAAACCCTCAAACAACTAATTTGAAATTATCAATAAGTCCACTTTGTGGATTGTGATTTGGATTATTTTTTCTTTTAAATATGGTATTTGGGTGAGAAGAACTCAAAACAATAACTAGGCTCTTCATATTAAGCATAACAATGTTTCATAAATCAAGTTGAATACTTGCAGCCACATTTTCCTTGAGAAACATGCAGAAAAACATGCACGTTTTTCCCCAAGAAACAACTATGATACCATTTGTAGTGATCATTAACCTAGAACTTAAATCCCAAATGACATATAAGGCCCCATTGAGGCCTGGAAAATCACAGGAAACAACAGCAAGGGATTCTCCCCAGTCAACGTTCCCAACTAGCCCATGACTGTTTGGTGTAGGGAATCCATCCGGTTTACGGTCCGGCTACCGTAGGTCAAGTAACAAAAATAAAAGGTTTTACCGGTTGCGGCCTGATCCACCGTATATATTTTTGTATGTTTTGACTTAAAGGATGATATGCAAGTGCCTACTTAACATGCCAAGTAATAAAGAATGCAAGGAGTCTTCACAATGTGATGTGCAGGTTCTTACCTTTCCTCTTAAACTCTCAAGCATCTAAATCACATACACAGTAAGAAAAATACATACTAACTAGGCTATCTCTAGAGAGATAGATATTAATTCATGAGTAATGTAATACTGTTCTCATGTTATGGCCAATCACAGATAGTTGTTCCTAGAACCAAACATATGAACATGAATACAAGTATACACGACAATATAGCTCATCAACAGTTAAAAATTCCATTACTCATAGTGGAAAATATCACAGAATATACTAGAGAACATTCAAGCAAGAACATAGGTTCAGAAAGTTAGAACGCTCTCACAGTTAATGAAACATGGTCGAAAATGAAATAGTTCCCCTTCAACATTGTTCATTTTATCACATTGAAGCATTCCACATAGCACCTTCTCCAACAGGAAAAATTTGCAATTTCTTATTGTGAAACGAAGTAGTTTTTCTTACAAACAATAGTTCACAAGTTTTTCCAGGGAAAAAGCACCTGTAAACTCTAACTTCCCTATATTTAAATCAAATCAGCCAACCGTTTGGGCTGCCCCAATCGTGTGACCTTTGGGCTCCTCAAAACCGTCTAATATCACCATTTTTGTCTTTTCCGTGAGTACTCATGATTCACTTCATGCATTACGTTTTTAGATCTCAACTTATGAGTACTTAACAAAGCAGGATCCGCTCGGTAACTGATGGATTTTTTCAATCCTGGGCTTTAGTCACCATAGATTCTACCTTGTCTTTCATTTGTCCTCCTTGAGATCCGTTGATTTCGGTATGAACTCTGCCTAAGACTGCCCAGCCACCTTTCTGTTGCTTTGTCTCCCAGCTATGCCTTCTCGTAGCAGTAATTTGAAAAAGTCCCTTGAGTCTGTCTTCAATTAAACGAAATTGACCATTAGTTAGGATTGCATCTTTTCAATCAAACTATATCAACAAATAGACCAGTCATCAAAAAGAGGCCCTGTAATGCACTCTCGTCGTGAAAATCTTAACAAGCACCAAAATCATTGTTTCCCATACGGGGGTTTAAAAAAATCACAAACGACGGAAAGACAAAAACTTATCGATGAATTAAAACACTAAAACATCAACCGGGTAGTCTCACTTACAGCCGCATCAGCGGGTCTCAAACAGGCAACGGGCTCCGTGAGACCATTAATTTTATCAGAGTCGGAAGAGCTAGAACCTAAACTCTAGACGGAAGAGCTCCCAGTCGGTAAGAGAAAATACATCAACGTCGGATAATTAGTGTGTTACACAGCCGCAAGGGCGGAAGATAAAGAGACAGCCTCTAATCCAAACCATAACTTTTGCTATGATGCAAGATCAATGTAAAACGCTAAGTGTTCAGACCAACTTAAGGTCTCGCAGTGGTCCAAAAATCCTATTTCACTTCCGAAACAACAACTTTACAAAGACTAAATATCTCGATTCAACCTCGACCAAACTTCGATATTATAAACAAGTCAACGATACGACGCGACAACGGAGAAATCACGATCCTTCTGCAGAATAATCATCGTTCAATTTCCGCGACAGAGGCTTCCTACGGAAACATGGCTCTGATACGTTGTTTAAATGGCCTTCGAAAAATGGCTAGCATGAGAAAAAAAAACTTCTGGGAACAAAGCAAGAAATCGCAGTTCAAAGAGAAAAAAACCAAACTCCAAATCCTGCAACCCACAGCAGTTTCAAACATAAGCAATTTTCCAAAAAGCATGAAGAGAGTTAACAAAAAGATTTCATGAATCTAGACAACTCTAGGCAATGCTAAAATTAACAAGGGGGTCCAAAATTTGAAAATTTGGGGAAACAGTTGCAGCTGCAACAATTGGCGATTACCTGGTCAACCTAGATCTCTTGACAATTATTTCTTGAGTAGCATACTTTTTAACAACAAACGAACCTCTTGAATTCTTCTAGATATTTGGATTTCTCAAATGGCGAATATATGTACTTTTAATCATTGATGATAGTCCAATTTAGGAGAGTGGAAACCAAGATCTTCAAGTCAAGATAACTCTTTTGAGGCCAAAAAGATGAATTTCATTCGTTACCTCTGTCTTCAGGTAGCTACCAGCTTGGACACCACAGGATTGTAGCATATGGTAAACATAAATATTCATTTGTTCCTCATTCCCATGCCATTTTGCACCTTTCGTGCTTTTGAACTTTTGTCCTTTTCATATGAGTCCTCCTGCATGCCTTTCTTTCTAAATTTTGATTCAAGCTCCTCTATCCATAGTGTCCTTTTGTGTGAGAGATGTATTCACTTTTTTAGCTCACGGACGGAGAGGAACTTTTGGCGATTTAGTACTTATATGGTTCAACATTTGTTTCGATATATAATGCTCTCATAGGAGCTTTTGAATCTTATCTTCCTTTTGGCATTCAATTCTTGGCATGGGATAATTTATATATAATATAATGTTTACCCTACTTTCTTTCCATGGGCCCTTTACTGTCACTCCCTAGGACATTTTAAATGTGATATGGATGGAGCCTCAAAATAGTATTCCAGACCCTTTGATTTTGGTTTATTTTACAAGGGTTAAGCAGGACTTCAATGTGTACATAGCCACTCGAGAAAACTACTAAAATAGAAGAAATTATTTTGGATAAACAATAATACACGATCTTATACCCAAGAAATATAATCATTCCAAAATTATGATGTTCTCCATGCGACCATGAGTTTGCCTCCTTTATTGAAATCAATCAAAGTTTAGACTAAAACAAAACAAAACTACATGACTCAAAGTAAACGACCAAGTCACATTATTTATATACAAGATAAAGGAACACAAACAAAAATCAGGAAAAATAAGGTTTGAGAACTAAACCATTTACTGGTAAGTTCTCTTCCCATCCCTGTAGATCTTGCAATTTATAAGTTGAGGGGCCAAGCTTTGCCGTAATCTGGAAAGGACCTACCCACAACTGCTGAAATTTCGTGTGTTTTCCTTTCTCATCATGGGGGTGGTCCCACTTGAGAACCAAGTCTCCCACCTCAAAATATTTTGTTCCTACCTTGTGCTTATCAAACCATCTCTTTACTACCTCTTGTTGTTGTTTAAAGCGCTCCCTGGCTTTAGATCAAGACTCTTCTACCTTCAGGATATTATATATCCTCATTTGCAAGACTTCATTATCTGATCCTCTAGATTCCCGAGCTATTATGGAAGAGGGTAGCATGATATTGGGGGGTAGAATGGCCTCTTTACCATACACAAGAGTATACGGAGACACTCCTATCGAATATTTGGGGGTGACTCTATTAGCCCAAAGGGCGTTTGGTAACGCTGAGTGCCAACTCCTCTGATTTTCTATCACCGTCTTTTTTAAAATCCTAATCAGATTCTTGTTTGTAGATTCAGCTAAACCATTTCCCTGCAGATAGTAATTAGCAGAGTAATGCAACTTAATCCCTTTCTCATGAGCAAAAGAAGTTAATCTTATTGAGGAAAAGTAAGTAGCATTATCAAAAACTAAAGAAATTGGAACTCCAAACATGGTCATAATATGGTCTTGCAAGAAGTTTATGACCACATCCTCATTTATTTTGCGCAACAGGATGGCTTCAACCCAGTGAGTGAAGTAGTCGGTTGCTGTCATAATATCTTTATGTTGTAGGGAAGAATTCGGCTTTATATCCCCAATGATATCTAACCCCCATTGCTCAAAAGGCTCTGTTATTATCACAGGATTTAATGGTCCTGTTGCTTTAGCTTGTATTCCACTACGCCTTTGACAAATGTCGCACTTTCTAACATGGGCGTGTGCATCTTTGAAAAGCGTGGGCCAATAGTATCCGGCTCTGAGAATTTTTTGAGCTGTAGTATCTCCGGAAAAATGTCCCCCAGCAGGCCCATCATGCAAATGTGTCATTACTTTCTTCGCATCTTATTTCTCTAAGCATCTGAGGAGAACTCCGTCGTAATTTTTTCTGAATAATATTCCTTCAATAATTTGATATGAGACTGATTTAAGACGTAATGCTCTTCTTTGCTTAGAATTCGAATGTTCCAGTAATGATCCTGTCTGGAGGTAATGCACAAGGTCTCGATACCAAGATTCCGGGGCTGTGAAAAGAGGACATACATCCATCAGGTGTAACTCAGCTTCGTCTTCCCAAGAATGTTCTTTGTTGTTTTTATTTTTAGTCATCAGTCTACACAACCCTTGCCCTTTAACTATAGAAGTTGGCTTGAATTCGAGGTCATATTCCTGAAGAGCTGTTACCCAATTGCCCCTTCTTTCTCCTAACTCCTTCTGTACGAAAAGAGTCCTCATAGCTGGGTGTGGGACGATTACTTTGGTCTGGTTCTTTAGTATGTAGGGCCTGAATTGTTTCACTACTTTGAACACTGCGTAAGCTTGTTTATCTATAGCCGGGTAATTCAATTCGGCCCCTTGCAGACCAGTGCTCATAAATGATATGGGGAACTCATCTCCCCCATCTTCCTTCTGAGTAAGCACAGCTGCTAGCGAATCATCAGATGCGAAAGTGTACAGAATAAAATATTTATCAAAATCCGGGCTCTTGAGGGAGGGTGCGTGTGCAACAACGGTTTTAATCGTGCCGAATGCGTTCTTCTCAACATCGGTCCACTTGAATTGTACACTTCGCTTTACCATTTGTTGCAAAGGTTTAACAATTTGAGCAAAATCTGGCACAAACCTTCGCACAAAGTTTATTGTCCCCATAAATGATTGCATGCCCTTTTTATTATGGGGCAAGGGAATCTGTTCAATGTCTTTGATCCTTTCTGGGTCTATGGAGATCCCCTTTTTTGAAACCACGTGACCCAGCAACTTACCCTCCGTAACAGTGAACACGCACTTCTTGGGATTTAGTGAGATACCATATTTCTCGCAGCGTTCAAAAATCTACTTTAGATGAAACGTGTGTCCTTCTCTCTTCTTCAAGAATATCGTGATGTCATTGAGGTATACTACAGCACTGTGGCCAATCAAACCGAGGAAATCTATGTCCATAGCCCTCTGGAATGTAGCCCCAGCATTTATAAGTCCAAAGGGCATTATTTTGTAAGCGAAAGTTCCCCACCTAGTCCTGAATGTCATTTTCAATCTATCTTCTTCGGCTACCAACACTTGATTGTAACCTGAAAATATGTCTAATAAAGAGAATAGTTCAAAACCTAAAACCATTTGCAGTAGTTGCTCCATGGGTGGAACAGGATAATTGTGTTAGTCTGAGGCGTGATTTAAGTTTCTAAAATCCACACATAACTAGATTTCTCCATATTTCTTCCTCACTGGTACCATATTTGAAACCCATTCCGAGTGTCTCACCTTAAAAATGATTCTAGCATCCAATAATTTCTTAACTTCACTCTGGATTAGAGGTTCCAATTTTGGATGCATTTTCCTTAAAGGATACTGATAAGGTTTGACTCTAGATTTGATGGGGATAACATGTTGGATAATACTGGTGTCGTATGTCTTCAGATATTCATATGTCCAGGAAAAAACATCTTTGTATTGTTTGAAAAGAACAATGAACTGATTTCTTTCAGCTGGTGAACAACATTTTCCAAGATTCACATATTTAGGATTCATCTCGGTCCCCAAATTAATCAATTTGAACTATAGAGATGAGCTACGAGTCTTCACATTTGCTGATCTTCTAAATTTTTCATTTAAATCAAACATCCATTCTAAAGTTCTGACTCCTTTAGGGATGAAATTATCGAATTTCAGGTCGGCCTAATGTTCTTCGTCATCAATAATTGCCCCTTTAAATTCCTTGTCATTTGTTAAGCATTCTATAATCTGCTGATCATCATCAAACACTCGTAGGTTGGTAATCATATCCGGAACTGAGGGCTTGAAAAGCAATTCAACAGAGCACCGATTATTAGAGGGCACAAGCCTCGCAGCTGACGTGGCCAGTAAGTTAGCTGCTACATTCTTAAGTCTTGGGATCGATACAATATTAAGTGCATTAAAACATTTGAGTAAATCCCATACTTCATTTTGATAAGCTTTTAAGTGAGGAGAAATGCAATGTATTTGATTCCAAATTTGTTTTACAATTATTTCAAAATATCCAAACACTTTCAGATTATTTGCCTTTAATTCAATTGCTTTCCTTAAACCTTGAACCAACGCTTCATATCCAGTTGTGTTATTTGTACATTCAAACTCTAACCTACATGAAAGAAAATGTTTGTTCTTCTTGGGGTCAATCAGGACACAGCCGGCTCCTGACCCTTCTAACATTTTAGATCTGTAAAAAAAAGTGTCCAGAAATCGCTAACTACTGCGCGGGAATTTACATCTACTTCTACTGCTAAGTCTACTATTTTACAATCAATTTCATCATCCTGTGAAAAATGAAGGAGACCAGGCTGAGCGTCTGATGTGTCGCTGGCTTCTTCTGCTTGGTAATTTCTTGGTTCTAACTCAATAAAGTAATTTCCCAAAACAGAATCCACTGGTTCGTTTTTCTCTTCGAACTGAGTAACATTGTGTTTCATGTGGGGTTCCCTCAAAATTTTAATTTGATTCGGGATTCCTTTATACGGTAGCCATATATGTGACTAGTCCGAGGAAAAATATCCATTTAGCTTTTTCGACCAGTCCCTACTAAGAACAATCCCATAAGCTTCTGGTATGTCATCCACCACAATATCAATAAATTGACAGACCTTATCATTTGAAGACAAGCGGACTAGAACATCCTCCATTTCCCCAATTACCTTCACATTCGTTCTATACAAGTGAACAACCCTCTAGGTGGATGGTTTAGGCTGACCATTTATCCTTTTGCAGACCGACAGTGGCATGACGTTAATTGATGCCCATGAGTCTACCAAGCAATTATGTACGTTGTGGTTAAAAATTTCAAAAGTGAGGAGAAAAGGTGGATTCTTGCTCTTAGGCTTACCTCCTATACTTGCTTCCCCAATTTCTTCTTGTTCCTTGGGTTGATTGTCAGTGGGCAGCCCCTCCTCTGATGCTTCAAGTGCTTTCAACAGCTTTTCTTTCTGTTGCGGCACCTTGCACATTTCAAATAATGAGATATTTTCCCTTACCTTCTTTATATCTTCCACAATGTCATATTCCATCTTAGGTTCAGTGGGATTTGGTTTACCATTATTTATTTTTCCTTCATTGGGCTCAGCGAACACGTTAGTCTGTCTAGGATCTTGACTGGTGATGGTAAATTCTAGAATTTTATTAGCTGAGGAGTTATTTTGAAATTTTTTAACATTCCTTTGAAGTCTTTTAATCTTTGGGAGCATGAGACTATTTTCTTTATCCAACCCTTGGATTCTTGTTGTTACATTTGTTTCCAGGATGTCCTCGTGTCTTAAAACCTTTTCCTCCTCGGCGTCAAACAATGAAACACAGTCCCATAAAACCATGGTCTCATCCTCTTGTTCTTTCGTTGATGTATTGCTGTCTTTCTTTTCTTCATCTTTATCTTCTGTCAATTTAGAATCCAACATTTGATTCATAACCAACGTCATTGATTTTATCCATTGAGGACAATTCTTTTCAGATTGGGGTTGTTGGTGGAAAGTGCAAAAATTGTCCATTCCTACCTCTGTTAAATTCATAGATGCAGAATTGTGCGGAGGGGGTTGGGATTGATTGTGATATTTGTTGGTTAAAATTAATGTTGTTTAATTCACCTTGATTTAATTATCGACCGGAGGATGTAAACTTCGAGCTACTACACTATATGTGCGGGCAAGGTAGTTTCAATGCTCATGTTGATAGCAATTTAAAGAAATTCTAGTCTACTTTCAAATGAAAATGAAATAGATGAAGCAACTACTGTATTTGAAAGATCAAATGCTAAGGATTACTAGATCTATTCTTAGAGAAAAGAAAATAAATTTACTGACCACTATCTTACTGTCAAACTCAATTTAACCTACAGTAGCCTACAACAATCTTCCAAAACAACACTAATCTTCCAAAGAAATTCTAAACTACAGTAATCTGTCAAAACAGTACTAAACTACAGCAATCTTCAGCTACAACAATTATGGTTTACTCTTCAAAACAAACGACCTGCAATGAGTATGCTCAGTCAATCTCAACGACCTTGTTTTATATCTAAACTCCAGTCATTAACCCTACAGAGTCTGATACTTAAATCTACACAAACACTTCTCAAATAATTGCTGAAATAAAACCTGTTACCTCTTAACTCAAAATTGTCCACAAACAGTCTATCAAAAGGAGGGTTGGCTTGCTGCTACTGTCTAAATACACCCTGCTTGAATTTTGTGCATACAAATACACACAAGAGAATGCTGGGATTATTTAGAAAATGCACACCAATGAATATCAGAACTATTCAAGAACTATTCACTTATTCTTGTCTATATATACACTATGAAGCTGGTGTTCAATCCTAGGAAAGAGTGCTGTAAACTATAACTCTTTTCCTTCATTCAATGCCAAGAAGCATAATTCCAACTCCTATTTAGTCACCATTCAAAAGACTGTTTAACAGACCCTAGATGCTTTTTAAATCGAAATATTTAAACCTTCTGCTACTGTAAATTCTTTTTAAATCCACACACTACAATGCGAGACTACCCTATAGTTTTGTGAGCTCAAAAGTCAAAAGAATGGAGCTAACGCTAACAGCAAAAGGAAATATGAAATCCAATCTATTCTCTTCATGAAATCGATTCTACAACAATCCAAGTCAAGTTCATCACACAGCTTATCAATACCATAACCATCAATAAACAATCCACGCTGAAAACCAGAGAGGGTTTTAAATACAAACTGTTCCTAAATCTATTCAATAGGCTAGATCAATTGCAAATTATATTAACTAATAATCTTCAGATATACATTCTATTTCAACTCACCAATGAGCAAAACCATTAACATTCCATAAAACAGTGTCAAAGGATAAAAACATTACTCTACTTACTGCAAAACACACAATACTGAAGTACAAAGATTTGGCGTTGAAGGTGGGCCCTGCCCTCAATGCCTAACAATCTTAAATCACAGCTTTAATGAATATAAACAATGGATCTATTGATGAAATATAGTTTTACAGTCTTCTCTGAGTATCCACCCTTACTTAGGGTTTCAAGAGTCATTTTATACTGAAAATACAAAGTAAAATCAACCTTGAAACAAGGATCGATCCAGCTAACAACCCTACACCTATCTTGGCATATCCAAACCAAAGATGGGAGTTCAAATCCCCTGAAATCCACATACTACTAAAGAGGGAAAACAACAGCTCCTCAAACGAAGGACATCCACGAAACAACACCTGAGTAATCTTCACAAGCATCTAGAAGGTGATGTGAATCCAAGAGAAATATCTCCATTGTGGATTGAATCCCCCAAATCGCTGGTTCAGCTAGCATAAATCTTCCTTGGAGTGCCGAGACAAGCGTTGAGTCGGGTAGCAAAAGATCCCTGCATAGAAAAGAACAAATACTTATTACTTGACCTATCATTAAATGAAACTTAAAGGCCCAATTATATGCATAAAACAAGGCAAAGTAATGAATAAGTAATGAAAAATCACTTACCAAAGCCTAGCAATGTTGATCTCCCAAAAAGACATAATCATGTACAAACAAAACTGATTATTATTTGGTTCCATAAGACTTAAGCTAGAAAATATTATACTGAATAGTCAAAATAGGAGACCAACATCTGCCCCAGACTGAAGGTCTTGCATGTCCCTATGCAAGAAAGTTTTAGATGGACAAAATTTGAAACTCAAAGTAGATGATTAATCGTTGGATCCAACTCCAGAAACTGAGGCTGAGGTATTAAATAGGACTTGAACTTGAGGAGGAGATGGGGCAGTTTGTTGCTGTACACTAACCAATTGTTCAAACTGTTTATCTTTCTTCTTTAACTGTTTCCGAAGAATGCGATTTGTCCCTGTAACCTCATCAACCAAAGTTTGTAAAGAAGCTACCTTAGCCTTTAAAATGGCATTTTACTGCTTGATGAACCGATCCAATCTCACATACTCTTGCAACTTCTTTGTCAGTTTAAAATTCTTCTGCCTAAAATAATCAATTCCCTGTGCTGAAGCCTCCGACTTATGAGATTTAGCAGATTTTGAACCTGATTTGGAAAGTGATGCCTTGGCAGATTTTAGACTTGATTTTGAAGGGGATGCTAGCAGCAAAGGTTCACTGACAGGACTTGACATTGTAGAATGATGAGGAGAACCAGGAGAATCAAAGTTATCATGGGCAGAGGAAGCATTGGATGATGACAATTCAACATGGAGAGGCTCTTTACCCTTGGATTCCCTTCTTCCCTCTTTAGCAGCCATGCTACGAGTAAATCTTCTATTGGGCAAAACAAACAAGTTTTCATGACCCTTATCTCCCCCAGACCGAGAGCTAACACATTGTCCCTTAGAGATTGGAGACCTCTTAGTATGTAATGGGGTAGGTTTCTTACAACTGTTAACAGCTAGTTCATGAGGGTAATCATTTTGATGAATAGAATTGTTTGCAGAGGAAGATTTCTCCACTAAATCAGGGATACAAGGCTCACCTAACTCATTCCCCAGGGTGGATTTAAGATGAGCATTAGACAGTTCATGTATGAATTGCTCCCATACCCATTATGTCTTCTTTAATTCAGCTAAAATGAGCATTTTAATAAGCCCATGATGGTAAAGACTGTGAGTTGGATGCTCTAAGTTTTTTCTAACTTGTGAAGCCATCTTACTTAAGCTTTTCCAAAAATAGAATGGGAAATTCAGAAGCTTACTGAACTTGAAGTGAGCTAATAGGCGAAAATGACAAGCTTTGTAAGTGGAGAAATGGCCTTCACAAGTAATCAGTTTGGTGATGATCATCAGAGAATTGTGAAATTAATCTCTAACCCAGAGCTTGGAGAAGCCCTTTTCACCCTTCACGGCTAAAATCTTAGGTTTGAAAACACAGTCATATGCCTTTTGTGGCAACCAAAAATTCTTAAACCACCTATCCCCTGTGTGTGGGAGCCCCGTAGCTAATGCAATTGACTCTTCTAAGACTGAAAACTCCAAGGACCCGACCTTGGCTGTATGCCCATCAAAACCCAAAGCAAATTGTAAAGAAACAACATCATCATGGCCCTGTAAATTGGTTAAAAACGAATGCCACCCAGCCCAAATGAACATCTCCTTGCATGCTATAAACTCAGATATGGCTAACAACTGCTCATATGCTGAGGGTTCATGCCGGTCAAGCATGGTGAAGACAGGAAAAGAGAAGAACAGCGAAATAGCAGAGATATTAGACAGTCAATTTCGTAGGCAATGGAAAACTTCATCAATGGTTCTCTTCACCGGCGAGGGTAAAACTAGAAACATCCCGATAAAATTATGGTAAAGGGTGGTAATAATCAGCAGACGTGGTGAGGACATCATTGTGAACCGAGGTTCGTGTCATCCACGTCGCAGGGAATAATACTCATATAAGAACACGTTTAATACACTGTAACCTCTTGGCATTTACGAATTAAATCAATGTTATAAATTTCATCAAATATTACAAATCGATAATAAGGAATGAAATATTGCCAAAGGTTAACACCGTAAATACTTTACAAATAAACATTGGTGTATTAATTAAATAAATGCCAAAGTTATTATGATAATCCATAGCTCATCGACTTTTGTATTAACGGCAAAAGCATTTAATTATAATCATAATCCTTAATTAAGACTTAGCCAATCATACAACCTTCCTTACTTTCATCAACGTTCATTACCTTTACCATATACATACCAATTTTACAATGTTTCCTCCGGCACCCCATACGGCACTCAATCCGGCACTTCAACAAATTTAAAATACAGCAGTACTTTCAAGCTGATAAAGATAAACAAGAATTACCAGCATATGTTGAAGAAGTAGTAATTACCAGCATCTTTAGCAGCTGTAGTGTTATTAGAACAAATGTACTCAAAACAGTGATGTTAAAACAATTTAACTTTCCCAAAATAAACCACTCAGATGAGTTAAAAAAAAACAATAAGTGAACTGGATTAAAAAATTGTTTGACCCCCAACAGTTTCGTGACATAATTACTTCATTGCAAGGTTGCTGCTTCACCTGATTACAACTAAACTGTGTTATGAAATCAATTTTTATTAACAAAACAAAACAAACAATCAGGAACACAGACTTCAATCAATCACCCTTACTCCTATGTAACTACAATTCTCAAACAATTATAAATGAAGACTTCATTCTTGTCATTCATACAGAACTTTTTCCACCAGGACATGTGCCATAAGACAAGAGGAATACTAACAGAAGCTAATGGGGTACTGGTCCACTTTGACTCAGTTTCACACAGGACAGTTTGAGTAGTGCAACAAATAGTACTAAAATTCTCAGCTATGTTCAGGACTCAGAAAATATTAGGCATAAACCCTTTTTTCACAAGAATCTGGTAACCCAAAATTCAGAGCAGCTGGAGATGATTATCAACTGGCTATCAACTGACTTTTCAAACAGTTTATTTAAATTTTATTTAACCACCCTTATGACCTCTCTTTTACCTTTACATAGGTACATTGTTCATACAGACAAGTATAGATGAGGCTTTTAAAGGAGATATTAGAGTCAGAACCCACTGCCAGCGAGCCCGTTCAGTAATCCGGTGGGGTAACTGTAACATCTAAGAAGCTTCTTCCCCAGGAAGATGCCCCATTTCCAACAGGCCTGTTCAGCACCCTGATGGGTTTGCCTGTTTATACCACAGGTCGGTACCCACTGCCAGCGGACCTATTTAGTATCCCGGCGGGTTAACCTCTTGCACCCATTTTCTATCAGAGGCCCTTGTCCCAATTTCATCTTAAAGATAAAGTTTATGATTTTCTCAAGCATAGATGAGTGGGGGGGCTGCTCTGAAAACCATCTAGGAGTGGGATGGTACCAGAATTGGAAGAGTATTCTTTGTACATGCCTGTAAGAATTTGCCCAGATGAACAACTAACCTTTGCACTGTATAAAGTTAAAGTCATAAAGTGGCTGCACAAAAATGTATATATATGTATTTGATATTATAGAAGCCAATAGATAATAACCACCAGATTGCCCAGTCCTGGATACCTTTTTCAAAATGGTATCTGACTTAAAAATAACTTAATGCCCATAGCTGTTACTAAAAACAATTCCCTCGCTCCATCTAGTGTGAAACCAAGTCAAATGGTCCTAGCAACCCATAAGTTCGTAAGCAAAAACCACTTTGCAAGCTTAAAGCACTGATAGAGGCAATGCCCGGTGGATAAGTACTCATATGAATAATGAGGAAAGTTCTGAAAAACCTGACAGCACACAGATATTTACCTGATGCAGACATTCTAATTACCAGTGAAACTCAGAAATTTACCAAATTAACACAGTCCTTTGCAAAAACAATCAATGGCTGAAAATAGAAATAATAACAAAAGACTTCCCTGTTTTTGTTTTTTTTTTTTTCAAAACATCCTAAGCCTGAAAAGAATATCCGCATCCTTAAAAAATAAACCTAATAAAACAAATTCCTGTACATATGTACAAAAACAATTTCATTGAATGTTACTGTGAGGAAATGGGAGATGAAGAAGTCATTCCTTCACTTACCAGCTCTAGCCCAGATTGCTGACTCATGGTATGAATGAACTCTTGCTTAGAAAGAGGTTTGTGATATACCTTTAACCGATGTCCATTCACCACAAAGGCAGTTTGTTCTTCATCTATTGTCTTTATTTTGACGGAACCATTATCAAAAACAGTTACAATTTCATATGGCCCCATCCATCTAGTGGTAATCTTACCTTTGAAGTGTTTGAACCGTGAGTCAAACAACAGAGCCCAATCACCTTCTTCAAAATTTTTCTTCTTCAAAAATTTATCATGCCACTTGGTCCGCTGATTTTGTATTAAAATAGTTCGTTGGACAACATCTTTTCTGATTTCATCAAGCTCATTTAATTGCATCAGCCTCTGCTCCTGAGCTTCATCTAAATTCAGGCTCAATTGTGCAGCAGTATGAAAAGTCTTCACTTGAAATTCTATAGGAAGCAGAACCTGTTTCCCATAAACAAGCTGATATGGGGTATACCCTGTGGTATTTCTCCATGTAGTTCTGTAAGTCCATAGTGTCTCTGGTAACCTATCTGCCCAGTCTTTGTGATGCAGCTGTACAGTCTTAGTTAAAATGGATTCTAACACCTTATTTGTTGACTCCACCTGCCCATTTGCTTGGGGGTGGTAAGGAGAAGATTTATAGTGCTTAATCCCATATTGTTCTGTAAGTGCTTTCATTGATTTAGAGACAAAGTGTGCTCCATTATCAGTTATAATTTCACGAGGAATGCCAAAGCAAGTAAAAATTTCTTCGTAAATAAACTCTATGACTGATTTCTCAGTGGCCCTCAATAGAGCTTTTGCCTCAACCCACTTAGTCACATAGTCAGTGCAGACTAAGATATATCTCTTTTTCCTTGACATTGGTGAGATTGGCCCAACAAAGTCCAATCCCCATTTTTCAAAAGGTTCAATTTGTACCTGGGCTTGTAAAGGCATTTGATCAGCAGCACTGGGTCTCCCCATTCTTTGACAGCTGTCACAGCCCTGTACATATTTTTCAGCATCTTTAAAAAGTGTAGGCCAATAATACCCTTGATGTAACACCTTATATGCTGTCCGCTTGTCTGAGAAATGGCCTCCACAGGGTCCATCATGACAGGCTTTAAGGATGTCATAAATCTCATCCTCCCTCACACACCTCCTAATAATCAAGTCTGGACCTGTTCGAAAGAGGTCATTTCCTACCCATGAATAATTGGCACTTTGCTGTATGATTCTCTGTTTTTCATAAGATGACAGATGAGCAGGTATTTTCCCTGTAACCAAATAATTGGCTATATCTGCAAACCATGGTGTTTTAATAGAAACAAAAAATAAATGTTCATCAGGAAATGTATCATCTACAGGAACATTATCATCAGCATGAGTCAATCTGGAGAGGAAATCTGCAACCAGATTTTCCTTCCCTGGTTTGTCAACTATGGCAATGTTAAATTCCTGTAGCAAAAGAAACCATCTAGTAATTCTGCCACTAGTGATAGGTTTATTCATTAGAAATTTAATAGCAGAATGATCAGTATGAACAAATACATCATAACCAGTAATATAATGCCGGAATTTATTGATGGCATGAACCACTGCTAGAAACTCTTTTTCAGTTACTGTATAGTTTAGTTCTACAGGTGTTCAATTTTTACTAATGAAATAAATGGCATAGTAAGACTGGTTTTCTTTCTGTCCCAGAACTCCCCCTAAGGCAGTGTCTGAAGCATCAGTTTGTATGTGGAAAGGCAAAGACCAATTTGGCCCCCGTAGAACTGGTGTTGAAGACAATACTGATTTTAAGGTGTCAAAGGCTGTCTGACAGTGTTGATCCCAACAAAAACCACTGTCTTTGGCTAATAATTTGAACAGTGGGGCTGCTATCTTTGTAAAATTAGCAATAAACCTACGATAATACCCCGCATGTCCCAGGAAACTTCTGACTTCTTTTTGTGTAGCTGGTGGAGATAAACCAGTAATGATTTCAATTTTTGCAGGGTCTACCTTAATACCTTCTGATGAAATATGGTGCCCTAAAACAATGCCCTCAGTTAACATCATTTTACACTTTTCATGACTTAAAGCAAGATTTGTTTCTTGGCACCTAATTAAAACTTTCTCCAGGTTATCTAAGGCTTCCTTGAAATAATTACCATAGACTGTAAAGTCATCCATATATATTTCCACACAGTCATGGACTAAATCAGCCAAAATACCTAACACTGCCCTCTGGAAAGTGGCAGGAGTGTTACATAGTCCAAATGGTAATACCTTGTAAGCATAAGTTCCCCATGGGCAGGTGAAAGTAGTTTTTTCTTGATCCTCTAGGGCTATTGTTATCTGGTTATACCCACTGTATCCATCCAAAAAAGAAAAATATTGTTTTCCTGACAAGGTATCCAAAACCTGATCTATGAAAGGAAGAGGGAAGTAGTCTCTGAGAGTTGCTTTGTTTAATTCATGAAAATCAACACATATTCTCCACTTACCTCCCTTCTTCGGGACAATCACCAACGGAGATACCCATTTGCTATCAGAAATGGGATAGATGAAATATGCATCCAGCAATTTTTGTAATTCATCCTTCACAATGTCTTTAAGCGCAGGATTCATTCTTCTCTGTGGTTCCCTTACTGGTCTAATATTTTCCTGCGTATAGATGTGATGAATTCATGTATCAGGGTGAATGCCTTTCATGTCTGTATAAATCCAAGCAAATGCCCCAGACTGTGCTTTGAGTAAATGAACTAACTGATTTTGTTGGTCTTGAGATAGATTTGCATTGATAAACAAAGACCTTCCTGGACCAATCTCTATTGGCATAGTTGAGGCTCCAACCTTCCCATCTATGAATAAAACTACTGATGATGAGGTGGCTGAAGGGTAGTACTATTCTTGAAAATCTTTTGTGAAAACATTGTCTAAGTTAGAGAAGGACTGGGGGAACTCAATACTAGTAGTGGCTGAGACAAATTGTTCTAGGATATCGTCCTCAGTCTGGTCTTCCAGCCTCCTAGTTTGACTAATGGACAATAAGGGTTGTTCCACGTCCTCATCCCCATAAGGACTCTCTAGCCATAGCATGTTTTCTAATACAGGCTGTGCTGGGGGATAAATAATAAGATTCTGTAGAGAGGTGCCATTAGATATAGTTAAAATGCCTTCTCTACAACCTATAAAGGCATTGGCCGTGGCTAACCACGGCCTGCCTAGTATAACAGGATGTTCCCCCATTGGGTGTTTAGTTTGGAGTACCAGAAAATCCACTGGATACTCCCATGAAGCTATTATGACAGTAATGTCATCTAAGGCCCCCACAGGTTTGACTGTGCTCCTATCAGCCAACTCCAAAATAGTAGGAGTAGGTTTGAGGAGATTATGCAACTCAAGTCTCTGCATGGTGGTCATAGACATGACATTAATGGCATCCCCCAGGTCAACTAGAGTGTTTCCTATTAGAATATCATTAATGCAAATGGTCACCACTGGGTTCCCAGGATTTGCAAATTTTGGAGGTAAGGAACAGTCTGAAATGTAGTTGGACAGCTAGCCTAAAACATGTATTGTGGGTGGGTCTTTCTATTTTCGACCAGGTTTCTTTAAGCACAGTTCCCTTACCAGTTTTGAATAGATAGGGACATCTCTAATAGCCTGAAGTAATGGAATCTTGATACAAACATTTTTCAACTCATTTTCCAAATCAAACTGTGGACGAACCACAGGATTCTCTATTAATAACCTCTCTGGGTAAGGGGGGTTGTTATTCACTTATGGATGAGCAGATGATTGGGAATGAGTTCCCAGTGCTTGAGTGTTTTCTGAGGCAATCTGCACTTCTTCTTCCTCTGTAATCTCTTTTTCAGCGTTTTCTTCTCCAGTCTCTTCGTGAATAATCACTGCTGGAGGGGTTTTATTTAATGTATTCCCAGACCTTAATTGTATTTCCTGTAAAGGAGCTGAATGGATTACATAAGTTGGGGCCATTTGAATTTCAGCATTATGAAGAGACTGGGAAGGTCTGTTATTAGGGTTTGGGATAGGTTGGGCTGGCAACAACGTGGGTCTAGGTGGGTTTGGATTTTGATATTGTTGTGGAACTGGGGGTATAGGAGGAAGTGCAGGTGGTGTAAAGCCTGGTAATAGCTGCTGCATATTTGGGCACATTGGACAGTAACTAGGAGGGACTGTTGATTGGGTTCCTCCATAGGGCTGTCCTTGTGGTCCCCCATATGACTGGCCTCGCCAGCCTTGCTGCTAGGGTTGGTTCTGGGTAGGCTGAGAAGGCCAATTTTGCCACATTTGTGGACTCCATGGCTGCTGAGATTGCCGCATGGGATAGTAATATGCAGGATTCGAAAAAATAGGCTCTCGGTACATGTTTTGGGGTCTAGGCTGCCAAGGCCTTCTTGATGCACATGATGGATCCATAGGTTCAGCATTAAGCTTGTAAAAAGCTTGCAGTTCTGGTAAAGAAGGGCAATTGTCTGTTGGGTGTTTATCAGAGCAAAGAGCACAGACTGCAATGGTATTAAGAGGGCACTCTTTCAAAGGGTGTCTTTTTCTGCATTTGGGGCATAATATGTGTAATGCTGCTATGTCCTCTTCCTCTTACCGTTTCTTTGTTTTCAATGCATCAAATTGGGAACTTAAGGTGCCTAAAATGTCATTTTTGAAATTTTCTAACAGGTTCCCCAATTCAACTCTTGTGATCCCACTAGTTCCTGCTGTCCTAGAAATGTGGGAAGGAGCTTCCCTTGTGCTTTTTCCTGCTTTGGCTCTACTCCTAGAATATTTTCTGCATAGTTCAGTAATCTCCTAAAAGGATTTATGAGATACATCACCTGAGACCATCAGGTTGAGGATTTCCACATATTCATCCAGAATCCCTTTCAGAAAAAGGGTTCTGACTGCATCCTCCTGTAAGGTAATATACTTAGACTTCTGCAATACAAAGCAGAATCGTTCTAGGAAGTCCTCAAGACTCTCTTCTTCATGCTGTTGCATTTTAAAGATATCATTTTGGGAGTCTCTAGGTCCACAGTAGTCTCGGTATTTCCTGAGGAAAGCACTCTTCATCTCTTCCCAAGTTCGGATGGTGGATTCCCCTAGGCTCATAAACCATCTAAGTGCAGAATCCTTAAGGGTGGCTGGAAATAGTTTTAACTTTTGTGCATCCTGTAGATAATTATAACTCCTGCACAAGATGTCAAACTCAAATAAAAAAGTATCCGGATCTTCAGTACTTTTCCCGTAGAAGGTAGGTAATGAAGATGCTGGGATATTTTTCATACTGACATCCCGTGCAAGATCCAGAATGGGGAAGCCAAAAGTTGTTTCAGTTCATCCCTCATGTTCTCCCTCTCCTTCCATCTGGTGTTTGGTTTCCTGATCACTCATAACAAGAGGGTTCCTAAACCAATTGACACCTAACCTGTCTCTTCTTGGGGATGGAATGAAATCCCAATGGTCTGGTCTAGGCCAAGATTGAAGATTGAAGTAGATCTGTGGTAGATTCTACTTGAGAAACTACCAAATTCTGAGCGTGTCTGAAAAGGGAATTCACTCCTTCTATGTTCACTGTGTCAACAGAAGCTTGTTGGGTCTGTGGGATCTCTACTGAATGTAACTGTTCGCTGAGTATAACCTCAGTTCCTACTAGTCTGGTCCCCAATTCCACTGAATTTTGAGTGTTATTGTTTTCAATTTCGTTGCTGGTGTTCCTATCCCTAGGGTTAGTGAGGGGGGGGGGGTTTGTTTCCAACAAGATCATAATGAACTTTAATGAATCTTCCCTTACTATCTCTGGGTCTCATCAAAACAATCACTGAATATAATAAGAAAATAAATCGAAATATCTATGCTACAAATGGGTTTGAAGGAACCTGTTATACAAATGCGCAAGTTTGTCTTACCGCCCCTTCTCCTCCAATCTGCAACAACTAGTCACACCTACAAATGCTGTGAAATTAAATTGCTGAGAGTAAACACACCAAAACTTCCAAAAAGAAGAACACACTTGAGTGGAATTAAATTGCAAGAAATTAAACACACCTTAAAAAAAGGTAAACACACTTTTGCAGCAATATAAATTAAACATGTGAAGAAAAAACAAACACACTTACGAGAAAGGAACAACAGGGATTTGGGGCAACCCACAAAAGTGGATGCGTCAGGCTGTTACACCACGGGAATCCCGTAGTGAATTCGTCTTTGCGTCTTATCATTTCCCCTCCACCTTGCTGTGTAATGTAAAGAAAACCTATCTACCCCTATAGCCACAAATTCGTAGAAAACAAGCAAAATACCAGCTTACCTTGGAGCAACTCCCCGGAAACGACGCCAAAATGTTGGTTAAAATTAATGTTGTTTAATTCACCTTGATTTAATTATCGACCGGAGGATGTAAACTTCGAGATGCTACACTATATGTGCGGGCAAGGTAGTTTCAATGCTCATGTTGATAGCAATTTAAAGAAATTCTAGTCTACTTTCAAATGAAAATGAAATAGATGAAGCAACTATTGTATTTGAAAGATCAAATGCTAAGGATTACTAGATCTGTTTTTAGAGAAAAGAAAATCAATTTACTGACCACTATCTTACTATCAAACTCAATTTAACCTACAGTAGCCTACAACAATATTCCAAAACAACACTAATCTTCCAAAGAAATTCTAAACTACAGCAATCTATCAAAACACTACTAAACTATAGCAATCTTCAGCTACAACAATTATGGTTTACTCTTCAAAACAAACGACCTGCAATGAGTATGCTCAGTCAATCTCAATGACCTTGTATTATATCTAAACTCCAGTCATTAACCCTACAGAGTCTGATACTTAAATCTATACAAACACTTCTCAAATAATTGCTGAAATAAAACCTGTTACCTCTTAACTCAAAATTGTCCACAAACAGTCTATCAAAAGGAGGGTTGGCTTGCTGCAACTGTCTAAATATACCCTGTTTGCATTTTGTGCATAAAAATACACACAAGATAATGCTGGGATTATTTAGAAAATGCACACCAATGAATATCAGAACTATTCAAGAAATATTCACTTATTCTTGTCTATATATATACTATGAAGCTGGTGTTCAATCCTAGGAAACAGTGCTGTAAACTATAACTATTTTCCTTCATTCAATGCCAAGAAGCATAATTCCAACTCCTATTTAGTCACCATTCAAAAGACTGTTTAACAGACCCTAGATGCTTTGTAAATCGAAATATTTGAACCTTCTGCTACTGTAAATTCTTTTTAAATCCACACACTACAATGCGAGACTACCCTATAGTTTTGTGAGCTCAAAAGTCAAAAGAATGGAGCTAACGCTAACAGCAAAAGGAAATATGAAATCCAATCTATTCTCTTCATGAAATAGATTCTACAACAATCCAAGTCAAGTTCATCACACAGCTTATCAATACCATAACCATCAATAAACAATCCACGCTGAAAATCAGAGAGGATTTTAAATACAAATTGTTTCTAAATCTATTCAATAGGCTAGATCAATTACAAATGATATTAACTAATAATCTTCAGACATACATTCTATTTCAACTCACCAATGAGCAAAACCATTAACATTCCATAAAACAGTGTCAAAGGATAAAAACATTACTCTACTTACTGTAAAACACACAATACTGAAGTACAAAGATTTGGCGTTGAAGGTGGGCCCTGCCCTCAACGCCTAACAATCTTAAATCACAGCTTTAATGAATATAAACACTGGATCTATTGATGAAATAGAGTTTTACAGTCTTCTCTGAGTATCCACCCTTACTTAGGGTTTCAAGAGTCATTTTATACTAAAAATACAAAGTAAAATCGACCTTGAAACAAGGATCGATCCAGCTAACAACCCTACACCTATCTCGGCATATCCGAACCAAAGATGGGAGCTCAAATCCCCTGAAATCCACATACTACTAAAGAGGGAAAACAACAGCTCCTCAAATGAAGGACATCCACGAAACAACACCTGAGTAATCTTCACAAGCATCTGGAAGGTGATGTGAATCCAAGAGAAATATTTTCATTGTGGATTGAATCCCCCAAATCGCTGGTTCAGCTAGCATAAATCTTCCTTGGAGTGCCGAGACAAGCGTTGAGTCGGGTAGCAAAAGGTCCCTACCTAGAAAAGAACAAAGACTTATTACTTGACCTATCATTAAATGAAACTTAAAGGCCCAATTATATGCATAAAACAAGGCAAAGTAATGAATAAGTAATGAAAAATCACTTACCAAAGCCTAGCAATGTTGATCTCCCAAAAAGACATAATCATGTACAAACAAAACTGATTATTATTTGGTTCCATAAGACTTAAGCTAGAAAATATTATACTGAATAGTCAAAATAGGAGGCCAACAATCTTCCCTTTTCTTGTAATAAGGCTTGTAGAACTTTTGGGCTTCCTTTTCCTTTTCCAAGTCTATGATTTTGTTAGAAAGATTCTGCATCATTTTTTCCATTCCTTCAAAATTTGGTGATTGCTCTTCTTGAGGCTTGGTAAACAACAAAGCTTTCCTCCCCAAATTTTTTTCTCCTGACCATTCGAGATAATCTTCGATATTCTCCCTTTTAGCCTCTACTCTCTCCGCCTCCTCATAGGTCTCCACCAGAGTAGGCTTGGCCTTCATTTTGGAAAACATGGCCAACTCGGGTCCTAGAGCTGAGGTATAATATTCGATCATGACTTTATCCGAAGGTTTGTCAGCTTCAGAAAAATTCTTAAGATATGCTGCAAATCTTTGGGTGAAACTGTGCACCTTCTCCTTTCTTTCTTTCTTTAACGCGCATAGTCCTTTCATGAGAGCTGCATGAGTCTTTTGGGTTGCATACTTACTTCTAAAAATACTCTCGAAGGTATCCCAATCAGGGATAGAATTTGCAGGCAAACCAAAGTACCACGATGCTGCTGCTCCTTTAAGTGTGTGTGGGAAAAGTCTACAAACTACATCCTCATATTCCCCAGCCCTTGATCCTTCTATTTCCAAATAGAAACTTTGCAAGTGGTTGTCTACTAGAATCTTCTCATTTGGGTCAAATTTGGGCAGCATCTTTTCAAAATATTGAGGTAAATCATCCAAAGGAGGTGTTAGGTTTAAAGGTGATCTGGCTTTCCAGGAAGGTGGTGGATTCGGTGGGTTGGGTGGTTGATTTGTGTTTACGCCTGCCATGAGTCTCGGTGGAGAGTGAGGGGGTGAGAGAATAGGAGTATGGATAGCATAACTGTGAGGAGTATCCGGGCCTACTTGATTCAAAGGCTGTACAACTTCCGATAAGGCTGTTTCGATAAGTTCTTCCAAATCCCCAACCAGCACTGAGTCTTACAATATAGGATGATCTTTCCTTTTATATTCTCTTTTGGGAAATTAAGGGATAATCAACAATCCTCCAATCTTCTTCATGTATGCCCTAGTGTGTCTTCTCAGATCATTAACAACTTCATTGTCGACATAATACAAATTTTATCTACCCCCTTCTTTAGGAATTGGATTGGAAAACAAACTACTTCCTGAACTGTTACCGGTGGAATGATATAGGGAAAACGGGTTTCCTCGGCCAGCCATGCACTGGAGGCCCTCCTTCTAGCACCAGTAAACTATTGAGGCCTGGAAAATCGTAGGCAAAAACAGCAAGGGATTCTCCCCAGTCAACGTTCCCAACTAGCCCGTGACTGTTTGGTGTAGGGAATCCATCCGGTTTGCGGTCCGGCTACTGCAGGTCAAGTAACAAAAATAAAAGGTTTTATCGGTTGCGGCTCGATCCACCGTATATATTTTTGTATGTTTTGACTTAAAGGATCATATGCAAGTGCCTACTTAACATGCACAGTAATAAAGAATGCAAGGAGTATTCACAATGTGATGTGCAGGTTCTTACCTTTCGTCTTAAACTCTCAAGCATCTAAATCACATACGCAGTAAGAAAAATACATACTAACTAGGCTATCTCTAGAGAGCTAGATATTAATTCATGAGTAATGTAATGCTGTTCTCATGTTACGGCCAATCATAGATAGCTATTCCTATAACCAAACATATGAACATGAATACAAGTATACACGACAAGATAGCTCATCAACAGTTAAAACTTCCATTACTCATAGTGGAAAATATCATAGAATATACTAGAGAACATTCAAGCAAGAACATAGGTTCAGAAAGTTAGAATGCTCTCACAGTTAATGAAACACAGTAAAAAATGAAATAGTTCCCATTCAACATTGTTCATTTTATCACATTGAAACATTCCACATAGCACCTTCTCCAATAGGCAAAATTTGCAATTTCTTATTGTAAAACGAAGTAGTTCCTCTTACAAACAATAGTTCACAAGTTTTTCAAGGGAAAAAGCACCTATAAACTCTAACTTCCCTATATTTAAATCAAATCAGCCAACCGTTTGGGCTGCCCCAATCATGTGACCTTTGGGCTCCTCAAAACCGTCTAATATCACCATTTTTGTCTTTTCCGTGAGTACTTATGATTCACTTCATGCATTACGTTTTTAGATCTCAACTTATGAGTACTTAACAAAGCAGGATCCACTCGGTAAATGACGGATTTTTTCAAGCCTGGGCCTTAGTCACCATCAATTATGCCTTGTCTTTCATTTGTCCTCCTTGAGATCCGTTGATTTCAGTACAAACTCTGCCTAACACTGCCCAACCACCTTTCTGTTGCTTTGTCTCCAAGCTACGCCTTCTCACACCAGTAATTTGAAAAAGTCCCTTGAGTCCGTCTGCAATTAAACGACATTGACCATTAGTTAGGATTACATCTTTTCAATCAAACTATATCAACAAACAAACCAGTCATCAAAAAGAGGCCCTGTAATGCACTCTCATCGTGAAAATCTTAACAAGCACCAAAATCACTGTTGCCCATACGGGGGTTTAAAAAAATCACAAACGACGGAAAGAGAAAAACTTATTGGTGGCTTAAAACACTAAAACATTGGCCGGGTAGTCTCACTTAGAGCCGCATCAGCGGGTCTCAAACATGCAACGGGCTCCGTGAGACCGTTAAGTTTATCGGAGTCGGAAGAGCTAGAACCTAAACTATGGGAGGAAGAGCTCCCAGTCGGCAAGCGGAAAGACATCAACGCCAGATAATTAGTGCATTACACAATCGCAAGGGCGGAAGATAAACAGACTACAGCCTCCAATCCAAACCATAACTTTTGCTATGACGCAAGATCAATGTAAAACGATAAGTGTTCGGATCAACTTAAGGTCTCGCAGTGGTCCAAAAAACCTGTTTCACTTCCGAAACAGCGGCTTTACAAAGACCAAATATCCTGATTCAACCTCGACCAACCTACGATATTATAAACAAGTCAACGATACGACGCGACAATGGAGAAATCACGATCCTTCTGCAGAATAATCATCATTCAATTTCCACGACGGAGGCTTCCTACAGAAACATGGCTCCGATACGTTGTTTAAATGGCCTTCGAAATAGTGGCTAGCATGAGAAAAAAAAACTTCCGAGAACAAAGCAAGAAATCGCAATTCAAAGAGCAAAAAACCAAAACTCCAAATCCCGCAACCCATAGCAGTTTCAAACATAAGCAATTTTCCGAAAAGCATGCAGAGAGTTAACAAAAAGAGTTCATGAATCCAGACGACTCTAGGCAGTGCTAAAATTAACAAGGGGGTCCAAAATTTGAAAATTTGGGGAAACAGTTGCAGCTGCAACAGGCCCTTAAATTTCAAAAACTATAATATACATTCACATCATAAACAACACAAGAATGTAGAAAGACCCTCTTAATGTAATATAACTCCATCAAATACTCATTATGGAATGAATCACTCCACAAGTCATGCTTGCTACAAAATAACACATCCAACGTATATGCATACATAGATACTCTGTGTATTGTATACCTTGTCATGAGTATTCCTAAGGGGTCTATGTCAACTATCCCTTATTATTATGTTATTTATTCTAACTACTTAATTGGTCAATTTATTACCCCCAATTGTGAAGCTATTCCATAATTATGGTCACATTACATATATTATCCTTTTAAATATCTCCCTAGGTAACCATGTTATTCTTCCTAGGTAAATTATACAAGACTTAACAATCTAATTAGGTGATCATTATATCCATAATCCTACTTATGGTAGAGACCATAAGATCTCGACATCCACTTAAAAAGTTGTCCAAGAGTTAGTTATACTACCGTAAATAACATCACACCAAAATTCTTTTAAAGTAGATCTCCCACACCATGGTACAAATAGATTTACATAAATTTAAAAAAAATCCAATGTTAAACCAAACCAATACTTAAATTATATATAAAAAATAATAATAATAATAACTTAAATAATAATGGATAAACCTAAATATTATATGAGAGAAGATAAATTTCTTTAGTTTCACAATTGTACTAAAAGGAGAAAAAGTAGTGTGGAAGATGATACATCAATTCTAGATGTAGAAAAAAAGTCTTAATAATAATAAAATACAATTCTTGATAAAAATGGGAAATGTCATGTTTTATAATTTTATCTTGTTAGATTAATGTTAATATTGTGTAGGAATATATTTAAAAAAAAACACTCAAGGTGAAGTGCCATTTTTTTTTAATGTAGGTATATATTTATAAAAACATTGAATAAACAAATTAGGTGAAGTGTCATTTTAATGAAGGTATATATTCATACAAAATTTGAATAAAAAAGTCAATTTTAAATTTAAATGTAAACTATATAAGTATGGAAACCGTTTAATTCCAGGTATATATTTATAAAGTTTTTGAATAAACAAATTAGGTGAAGTGTCATTTTAATGAAGGTAAGATATTCATATAAAAAATTGAATAAAAATGGCAATTTTAAATTTAAATGTGAGCTATGGAAACCGTTTAATTAAAATTTAAAATTTCTGGTTAATTTTGTTTATGAGTAAAAGTTTGATGATCCAAATCGTTAACAATAAAATTTCAACTTTAACTTTGATTAAATAGTATTCCCAACTGTAAAAAAGAGATTGAAATATTATTGACATTGATTTTCGCTGAAAGCTTTGAATGTTCTGAGATGATCTGATGTGTGTCTCAGTCAAACCCAGGGTATGTGACAAAACATTTAATTGACATCGATTGTCCCTGAAAGCTTGAATGTTGTCTCTTGCAGCCATTGAATCTGTGATCCAGAGAACCATTGAATCTGTGATTGAGAGAGGATGAATCTGTTAGTTCGAATTATAAAGTGAACCTTTGATATCATTTCCAGAAGCAAAAAAGAATGAAATTTATGAATAAGTTGAAACTATGAATAGGTAGCACATGTAAAATTTCGAGACTACTACAATTTTTTATATGAATAGTATTCTATGGAGATGGAAAAAGTTGCACTAGTGTTGAAATTATACATGTGCTACTTATCTATAAATTTTATTCCTTTTTTCTTGTAGAAAGGATGTCAAAGATTGAATTTATAATTAGAACTAACATTCATCCTCTCTCAATCACAGATTCAGTGACTGCAAGTTTTAATAACAACGTGGAAGTTTTAATAATATTTTGTCAAGGTTTGGATGCCCTGAGAGACTCGTGACTCATAATGCACCAACTTTAAAGTCTAAAAAAATTATCACCTTTTGTCACAAGTATCAACATCTGAAAGAGTGTGCACAACTAGCTCAACCCATGTTTGCAGTACATATCATTGCCTTGGACTGACCCGTGCTTTAAAATGCATGCCCTTGCAACACTCGTTCCCTCTTATGTATTATAGCATTCTTTATTATTTTTCAAGCTCATACGTGAAAAAACACTAAAAAAAAGAGGGGGAAATTTAAATCGTGACATATTAAATCTTTGAGATAAAGGAAACAATAAGTAGTCACCCTTGAACACGGCACATCATTTTGTATCCGCTGTCAGTACACCATTTACATTTGACTTAGGAAGTTGTACCAATAATTTGAACAGGTCTCCATCAATATGTTATCCTTCCTGTCGTCTATGGAGCTTTCGTTGATTCATCTAGAGTTAACGAATTTCACAATGGGTGGCTACTCAAGTCTTATGTTTCCAAGTGTCCATTCTTCTTCGTATTCTGTGTTCAAGGGAAGTCAAACCAGTGTTGGCCATTCCTCAAATATTCCAGACTAATCATATCGGCCTTCCTTGTGTCAGTATACAGTGTTAGATCTCATAGATCTACCAAATTATATCATCCTATTGATATCAGTTTCATGTTAGTTGATGTGGGATGCATTAAATCCCTCCTTCTCATGGATCCTTTCCTATCAACTCCAATCAATCATCTAGGAAATGGATCTAGGAACCCCAGTGAGTACCTTGGATATTGCAGTCATTAGTGGCAAGATTCCTTGCAAACGACAGTGGGTATACACCAATGACCCCTAATTGTTTGATTCTAAAATTGTTCAACCTCATAACATCTATTCACACTTATTAGTTTGTACTCAAGTACCTTAGAGTCCATCATCATTATCAGTGGGCCTCCTCGCATCTGTTAACGGTATACATCAATGATCGGTAATTAGATCGTGTTTTATTATGCTCGACGTCAACTCATTTATTCGCATGCTGTAAAATCATTCTATCGTTGGTTTGTATTGAAGACCTTAGGAAATACAATTGTATCACTCATCGACGCACTTCCCAAGTTGCGCAAGATTAAAGTACCATGTCAAAGTACCATGAATACCTGGATATGTTGTACTCATTAAATGTGCACTTATATGTTTTTACAGAATTTACTTTTGACATGGATCCACCGTGTATTGTTCATGGCCATGATTTTTTACTGCTGAGCATGGGTATACCCACCTCAAGAAGATATTATATATTTGGGAAATTTCCTTGCTTGACTTGTAGGTGCTTCTCCGACTCCTACGTTCATAAACTACCCTTTTTCGTCATGCCTTGATCATTAAACAATATTAGTCCAAAGAGTATCATAATAAAATAAAATTCAATGTATTTCATCCCTCAGCATAGCTTCAGACCTCAAAAATTAGGGGGCATATGTTAAAAATAAAACTAACACCCTCAGAGATGATGGTATAAAACATATATTCTTTTCGCCCACAACATGAAGACCATAATTTGGAACAAATTGAGAGCTTCGATCTCTCATCAGAGCACCCCTTCTGCAAAGGAAGAAAGATGTGAAGACAAAGGTTTCTCTACAATTATTCAATACCAAGACTACTTAAGGATCAAAACCTAGTCACTACAACTCTTGGAGTGGAAATAATACATGGCATATGTATTAATTGTCCTGAAAACCTAGAAATTCAAGTAAAATGCCCAAAAACTAAGGAAAGTGGGTTTTATTAAGGAAAGAATAAAAAAAGCTTCAAAAATATTAAACCCACATTCATGGTGGGTGATTGGAAACAAAAATCCTAATGCTATAAAAGAAAGGCATATGAGGTGAAATAAGGAGGACAAATTAGAGAGCAAAGGCATGCTGGAGGAATGAGAAGATAAATAGAACAATTCTTGCACATCATAGTTTCTTCGATCAATGGCATTGATGGAGAGGGGAAGTTTAGATCAAGGGAGATGGGCATTCACCCATTATTGAGTTTCAATCACCTTCCTCTCAATTTAATATGATACAATTCAAATTTCCTCTAAATATTGTGTTTCAATCCATGTTTGTTTCATGTATTTTTGCAACATTTAGTAGATATATTTCATCCTTTATTTCGGAAGTTTTTTGAGAACTAGAGGTAAGGAACTATCTAGCTGCTGGTAATGGAGGCCTAAAGGCCATGGAGGCTGGAGCAAAAGGATATTCACCAAACTGCATGCTGCAATAGGTAATCCCCTCCCTTCCCTCTCTCTCTTTCCTTTGAAAAAGTGTAGAAATTTTACGAAATTTTCCATTATAGCATATATTTTGTCAACATGATTCACCCTCCCTGTAGAAAATGTTAGATTAAGTTGTATAATTTTCCTTGCAAATAAATATGACTACAATGATAGGGATACATCTTTAAATGAATCATATAAATTACATGCATATGTCAGGAAAATTTCCAGTAAAGAGGTCTCTTTGGTGACTGTTAAAGATTATGCTCTAATCCTTTAGTTTGAAGCATTCACAAACTTATTTCCACTAAATTTAGCATTGGATTCATCCTGAGATGCCCATGTTAATGGACTATTTCTTTATTATTCCTGATCACCACACAATCACCACTTCGACTGTAAAGGAGTAGCTACCATGCCTCTGTTTAAATTTTCCATTGCAAAGAACTGCCATTATTTGTTTTTCATATATGACTCCATGCCCAATGACCACCAGTTTCATCCACTATTACTATTAAATTTTATTTCCTTCAAATTATATCTGGCCTTTGAGTTTATCTATTGAGATATCCCTCTCTGGAGGGAATGAATCCATCTTTCCTCCTAAAGATTGGTTTTGTGGTTACCTTGGGATTATACTTTCAAAACTGGGGGTAAATTCTGAGTGCTAACATATCCTAATTGAAAATCATGTTAGCAGGATCAGAACTAGGCTTGGCAGGGTCGACATTGCTTGGGATGATTTCTGTTTTACGGATCTTGAATGATTGGCTTCAATCTACCATTGCATATAAAATATCCCTCAACTTTGTGCACTCATGATAAATATTATTTTCTAACTATTGATGTTATTTTTCTTGACTGAATATTCATGTTGTTTAGTATATAAGGGAGGCCTCTAAGAAGAGAACCAAATCCATTCCTTGATCGACCTTTTATGTGTTGCTAATATTGGTAGTGTTTTCCCCTTGATATCATTATAGTTCAACGTGAAAGTTCATTTAATCATACCCTAGTTGTAAACATCGCCATATTCAAGGACATAAGCTGTATATTTTCAATATCCTTGTAATATGGCCTCTTGTAAAAAGCGAAAGGTGACTTCCACTTAATGTCATGTCCCCATCCCAATGAGACTACTAGTTGACTATATATGTTTCACCCACCTACAATACCCTAAGTTGGGGAGGAGGAATTAAATATTACAATAAGGGAGCTATCGGACCCAAGAAAACCTTAGTTTGCCATTTACACATTAAATTGGGTCATACAAATAATAAATAGGGAGAAAATAAAGTGGCGTTGCTTCATAAGGACATTTTGAGGTTTATGGAGACCTTGGGTGACTAGATTCTTCCTTACATGTGTCATGAATTAACCCCAAATTCAAAATTACGAGTAATGCAACATTATTGAAAAATGAAGAGGTGTCATGTAACATATCATGAGCCCAAGGATTTTGGGGTCTAAAATGGGCCTCCTAAGGAAAATAATAAAATAATAGTTAAAATAATAAAATAATATTGATTAATTTTGGAGGAAGAAAGAAAAAAACTACTTTTTGTGTTCGTATTTTTGACATATCTCCTTGTGTTTTTACTCAAATTTCGATCGGGAGAGCTCGTTGGATGCGGAATTTGATTCCACATCCAACGCGTACCCACACTGCATACTTTTGACGGACCTCGCTACCCCAAAAACAAGAAATACCTGAAAAAACGTGATGATGATGTCATCATCACGTTTTTTCAGGTATTTCTTGTTTTTGGGGTAGCGGGGTCCATCAAAAGTATGCAGTGTGGGTACTCATTAGATGCAGAATCAAATTCCGCATCCAACGAGCTCTCCCGATCGAAATTTGAGTAAAAACACAATGAGATATGTCGAAAATACGAACAAAAAAAGTAGTTTTTTTTAATGACAAATATGTCAATTCAACCATTATGGTCGACTTATTTTATTGAAATTCTATTGGTTCTTGAATTCCAACTCACAAAAACTTATTTTGTCATGTTTTCTTATAAGGCCCATTTTAGACCCCAAATTTCCTCTAATCGGAGGAGTAACTCCCCATAGAAGAGGAAGAGGCTAGGGAGAAACTAGGTGCCACTTGGAGAGAGATTCCTTGCATTTTATGACAACAATGATGGAAGATTCTATGACAATTAAGATTGTAGACCTATGAAAATATAACATGTAAGGGATAAAAATATCCTCCAATAGGGTGCAATTTGGACTTGGTGTTAGCAATTTGAATTTGGAGGAAGAGGAAGGGTTGAGCAAAAGGACAAGTGTCATGGAGGTTATTAAACATCAAGGATGAGTTGGAGGAATCCCATGTGAGTGAATTCGACCTTGGAGGGACTTAGGATGGTTATAAAAATATTTCATGAGGAATGAGAATGGATTTTTATCATTTTATAATTTTCCTTTGGCATTTTGGAAAGGACTAACTTGTCCATTGCGCGATGAGTGCCCGCTTACCTTGATAATGATCCAATTTCGAGAGAGTGAGATTCTCATCCAATTTGGTTGTGGAAGAGGCCACCCTGACCTCTCATTTGGAGCTTTATGGAGTGTTTTTACTGCATATATGAGGATTGTATTGTTCGTGACCCATATTTTCTCCCATTCTCTCAATCCCCACTTCAATATTTCCATATTTCTCTATGATGACGCACTTGTGTGAATGGTGGTTTCGCCCCATTGAGTCCAGTTGATTCCCAAGCATGGGTGAATGATTTATGGCTCTGTAATATGTTCCTAATCATACACTAGTAGAAAATGAGAAATTAATGACTGAAAAAATGACTAAAATCAGGCTATAAACGACTATTTTTGAGTCAGTGACTAATAGTAGCTAATTTCCACTATCTTATAGCTAGTCATATTTCACTAGTAATTAATAGCTTGAATTAGTAGTCATTGATTTAGTCATTGATAGACAATGAGTTAGTCATTGATATACAATGCTTTAGTCATTGTTTTAGTCATTGATAGTTAATGATTTAGTCATTGATTTAGTCATTGATTTTGTCACTGATTTAGTCATTGATGTAGTCACTGAGTTAGTCATTGATTTAGTCACTGATCACAACCATTAATGACCAAATATACGACTAAATAAAATACTAGATGTTAACATATTAATGACTAAGATAAATACGACTAAGATATGGGAAATTAGCTACTAATAGTCGTATATATGCGAATTTAGTCGTTTTTGTAGTCACAAATTTATGATAGGGAATAGAGGAATCGAACCACCAACCTCCTGCCTATAATTAGGCAGGCACTCTACCATTGAGCTAGAACCCTTTAAGAAGTTTTTATTGCTTGACACTGATGATATTCAAACAAATTTATGATAGATATCAATCTACAAACTACATAATTATTAATATTACAACTTACCAGTAACTAGTATTTATGATAAACTAATTCTTGAGAGCTATGTACAATTTTCCCTGTAACTAAAAATAATAAAAATACTACAAATACTTTTACCAAAGATATTTAATGATGAGTACCTCTTCCAATTCTTCATCACTATCATTCTCATAGTCCAAAGAAGAGTCCTTCCTGAAAGGATTTCGAAGCCCAATGCCATCACTGCATCAAAAACAAAGGGTCAGAAACAAAACTTTCCCTCTTGTCTACTGCAATATTAAGAATCCATGAGCTTAAAGGTGTTTCATATTTTCCTCATCATGGGCTATCAAAATTAAAACACAACCTATTGCTTGATAATTAATAAACTTAAAATTATGCAAAGTATATTCACCTTTTCTTTGAGAAGGTTCCATAATAAGAAGGTCTATGGTTGTGATCAAACTTCAAAAGGTTTCTTCTCTTATTGTGAAGCCTATTTTAGCTTTAAATCAAGTGATAAACATTCTAAGAGCCAGGAAGATTTAGAAACTTATTTCTAAAGGAGACTTGATGATTATCATTTGCAAAATTAGAGACTTGACTCCCTATGCACCGTAATGTCTTTCAAAAATGATCTCTAGACCTAGAATTCAAAGAATTGCAAGTATTTTGACTTGGGGAATTGCAAGTATTGCAAGTATTTAGCATTGAATCATTTATTGTTTCAAATGTACCATTTTGTATGGATGAGTTATGCTTTGTGAATCATTATTCCTTGGCTATAAGGGCACCTAATAGTGGATTCAATAATTAAAGAGTCATGTTGCAAATATAAAGAGAAATACCATACTCCTACAACATTGCGTCTTCATAGAAACCTTTAAAGGGTTGTATATTTGGCTTCTAGGTGACGATACCAGTTATTTGAAAGGAAAGACAACTGGTTAAGCATGGATTAAACTTGAAAAACTTACAAACTATTAGGTATAACAAAATATATATCAACTCTATGTTGAGATGTACAGGATCTGAAATAGCTTCCATGATGATTGGACAATAGTTCACAGATAGAAATAACCATTGATAAGAACTGAAATTTCCTTAGAATGTATGGTCACCTAAAATAAGACTACACTAAAATTTAGATTCTAGTAAGATTTTGAGATTGACTAAACCTATCGAAAAGTTTGGAGAGATTGGTATTCTATAGTGTTCATATAATGCACAGTTACATAAAGACATATTCTTATCAAGATTTATGACTTTCAAAATGAAGGAATTTACTTGACCATGAAAAGCACATTTATGATGAAGCAAAGGATAGAGAAAATCATGATGAGGTTCATATTCCCCATTTGAACTGCCTACACGAAACTATTTCTTCTTAAGGGTAATAAAGCATTTCTCCATCCTGCTTGAGTGGAATGTGAAAGTGCCCTGCCCTGATTATCTGATTATGAATTAGTTTTAAGTTACAATTACCTTAAGGCCCTATGGCATGTTTACACCTTCCACTCTGACTCCCCATGTGGGATGCGTTGCTTCTTCAATGGAATAGAAGAGCCTCACTAAGACCCGGGTCTCATATTTTTGTGTGGAGTTATATTTACAAGTACAAAGTTCAAGGCTAATGAAGAATTGTTCAAAACCTACCATTAGTACAACATTATAACATAGGGTATGTTCTGCGGGAGGATATAGGCAGGGAAGAGCAGATGGTAAGAGTAAGAGAGGGTCTGACCTCCCCAATTACTTTTTTTACTTGCCAAGTCAAAGAAGTTCAATGCAAAAGTCAACTTTGGCACTATGGGCATTGAAGAACTCAGAGAAAGGGCTATGGCTTCCATTCCCAACAAGAAGAGGAAGAGAAAGTAGCCGCCACTGCACCCACTCTCATCTGGGAAATTTGTTTCCACAAATAATTTGTTCGACAGAAATGGGACACAACTACAAGTTTCTAGTGCATTATCAGTTCCATTATGCGACCGTAAGGAAAATGATGTCTTCTTATCTAGTTCACAAGATATACACCCTTCTATTAGATCTCCTGCAATAGAAGAGAAAGATGATAACCTTGTGATTAGATTCTCTGATGGAGATAGTGATGGTGAGGGTGAAGAATAGAGCTAGAGAGTGGATCGAAGTGAGAAAGACGGATCACCAAGGGAAAATACAAGTGGGAATTCTGCAAGCTAATCACTTGCAGCTTCTTCACAGATGGCTACAACAACATCGCAACAAACCCCAGGGATGCGGAAGCAAATGGCTGTGGTGCTGGTCCGTAGGACCTCAACTTTAGTGCATTAAAAGTTTGTTGTAAAAGAATGCATGCAACAGGTTAATTAATGGACAGTATGAACAAAACTTAAATGCTCAGAACAGGAATGAAGAACAAGACTGATAAACAGATGCCAAGCAAAAAACACAGAACCAGAATCACAAATAGAAGTTGATAACGAAGTTCACCCCCTCCACTGGGCTATGTCTCCGGGTCCCTATCCAATGGGAACCGATCCAATTAATGGCTTTAAAATGGTACAAATGGTTTTGGACTCTGCAAATCAGTTTAAGCAGTATGGACAAAAGTCTCCAAGACCTCTTCTCTAGAATAATACAAATTGGCCTTCAAAAGCGAAGAAAAGCCAGCTAAAATAGAGAAGGTAGTCGACTCTTTACAACCATAGCAATTGGACATTAACAGTAAAGTCTTCAAGACCTCCTCTCTGAAAGTTACAAAACTGGACTTTAACAGGCAAAAGAAGCCAAGTATAACTGAGAGTAGTCTACTTCAAAAGGAACAACATGTGGATAGCTTTACAGCAAAATGCTCTCTCCAAGCTTCTCATAACAGAGAAACGTTTTCTTGTGCTCTCAACGAACCGAGTCCCCCCTTCTTGGCGCCAGCTTCCCTTATTTAAGCCTCATTTTTGCCATTACAAATGAGCTGAAGAGCCAAACAGAATGCGACTGTTCACATCCCCTGCCAAATGCCAACTCCTCATCATAGCAGGTTGTTCATCTCCTTATCGACGTTACAATCATATGTCTGTTCCATTCCCTGAAACGCGGCATCAAGACTGTGTACCAAACTGCAAAAACCGTTTTGGAAATGTCCATGCGCGAACTCATTGCCGAGTATTTGAATCGGAAGCTTTAGTCATCTGCTCGTCCACTGTTGCGGAAGAGGATAAGCAACGGGCTCCGATGGTCTCAATCACAATTGGCTATCGGTTGGTTTTCGAGTCGGAGGATTTTGTTACTTTGGCTTTCGTAGTTGCAAATGGGGAACCACTTCTTTTTCCTAATCCGTCAAGTTATTTTGTTGATCTTTTAAGTTTTGGGCTCCCGCCATTGCGGCTGCCGGAAGCATTGTTCTTCCGATCAAGCTTGTGCCCGTCGTTGCGACTGCCGGAAGCCTTTATACCTCCGCCATTGCGGCTGTCATTCCGCTCCGAATTTCGATCCTTTCTATCTTTGCCATTGTGGCTCTTTTATCACTCTGGCTTCCGAACGTCTTTAAGTTTCCGCCATTGCGGAAGGGAAAAGGCTTGTGAGCCCACCGTTTCGGAAGGGGAAATGCTTCTGACCTCCGATGTTACGGAAGGATATCTCTTCTGACCTGTGATATGTGCGGCTTCTTGGTGTATCCGCTGTCCGATTTTCTTCACGTGCGGCTTCTATGAACCATGTACCATATTGGATCTTTACAGAGGAATAATCCGCCGGATCAATCCTCCCCATTGGATAGCTTTTGGACCACCAAAATCCTGAATTATTCTGCAAATAAGTGAGGGTACATCTCCCTCACTTTCCCAATCTCCATCCATATTGCTTTGCTAGGATGCATCCCTTTCAGCCCCACTCGAAGGTACTCAGCATTTCCCCTTCGTGAAGTCCTTACATTTCTGTCAAGAATAACATCATCCTGCAACTCTCTCATATATTCAGGTGCCAAATCATCTATTGAAGGAATCTGTATGTTAATTTCCTCATCCATGATCATAGGAGGCTCATAAAATTTAAGATTCTCAACATTGATAACTGAATAAATTTGCATGTATGGAGGTAAATTCAAGCGAAAAGCATTAGTATCGATCTTTTCCAAGATCTCAAAAGGACCATACCTGATAGGTTTAAGATTTTTACCTTCACCTTTCATCCTTTCTTTGGTGATGTGCAACCAAACTCGGTCACCAACCTAAAATTCATGATCAATACGATGCTTGTCATGCTTGGCTTTGTACTTTGCCTGGCTCTTCTCCAACTGTTCTTGAACTTCCTGCTGCACTGCTTGGATTCTCTGAATGAACTTGAAAGCTTTATCTGCATCATGATGTCCATCCACTGCATCTTTTCCAAAATAGAATTCCATCGATGTTTTTGGCAGATAACCATAACAAGTTTCAAAAGGATATCTTTTCGTGGAAGAATGAACTGCATGATTGTAAGCATGCTGTATATACTGCAACTTCTCATCCCAAAGTTTAGGATGTTTACTACAATATCCTCTGAGCAGCTGAACCACTGTTCTGTTCACTACCTCTATTTTCCCATCGGTCTGTGGATGAAAAGCTGTACTTTTATTCAGTTTAGTGTCCATAAGCTCCAATAAAGTTGACCAGAATTTTCCAGAGAACCGGGAATCCCGATCAGATACAATAGATGTGGGTAGCCCGAAATGTACCCAAACATTTTGAAAGAATAAAAGAGTTGTTTGTTCAGTAGTGATCTGCTTGTTACATGGCATTAAGATACACATTTTGTTGAATCTATCCACAACCACATATAGGTAATCATGCCCTTTTCTAGACATAGGTAGTCCTCCTACAAAGTCCATAGAAATGCTTTCCCAAGGACGAGAAGAAACTGGAAGAGGAGTGTACAAACCCAATTTCCTATTGCTAGGCTTACTTGTTGCACACATAACACAACCTCTTATATATTTAGCTACAGTTTCTTGCATTTGAGGCCAATAACAATGATTCTGCAATACAGACAATGTTTTACTTACTCCAAAATGTCCTGCAATCAATGAACTATGTGCCTCTCGGACCACATGCACTCTTTCTTTCTCTGGAATACAGAGTTTACCGAGATGATACAAGAGTTAATTATGCACATAATAGTTCTCTTCCTATTTACCATGTATTAGTGATGCATATAATTCCTTAAAATCTTTATCTTCTGCATACTGTTCAATATAACTTTCATGTGTCAATGAACTGTTCTGAAGAATGATTGGAGCATTCATAGGTGGCCTTGATAACATGTCTGCTACTTTATTATGAATTCCCTTTTTGTACTTAATGACGAGATGAAACTGTTGTAAGAACCCCATCCATCTTAAATGCCTACTTTGTTTTATTTTAGTTTGAGATTGTAAATATTGAAGTGGCTGATGATCAGTATGTATGGCTGTCTCTTTTCCCATGATATAATGTTTCCACTTCTTCACACTCTGTACTAAAGAATACAATTCTTTTTCATAGGTCAGATAGTTACTTACCGCAGTAGAGAATGTTTCTGAATGGTAACAGACTGGCTTCCTTCCTTGCATCAAAACTGCTCCCATGACAAACCCGCTGGCATCAGTTTCGATCTCAAATGGCTGCTGCAAATCTGGCAATGTCAGAACTGGTTCTGTGCTAATCTTTTCCTTCAAAGTGTCGAAGGCTCTCTGATGCTTGCCTCCCCACTAGAAAATCTCTTTAATGCTTGTCAATGCATGTAATGGAGCAGCAATGGAAGAAAACCTAGAAATGAATTTCCTCCAATACTGAACCGCACCCAGAAAAATTCTGATTTCAGTAACGGTGTTAGGCCGTGGCCATTTTACAATGACAGCAACCTTGGCTGGGTCCACTTGCAGGTGGCCTCCACCATTAATATGGCCTAGATATACTAAAGAAGTTTTAGCAAATTCACATTTAGACATTTTTACATAAAGCTTTTCCTTTCTCAGTACATCTAATTTTTTTTTCACATGTACAACATGCTCTTCCCAATTTTTTCTAAACACAAGGATATCATCTAGATATACAATTACAAAATCATCAATGAATGAACGAAAGACATCATTCCTGACCCACATGAATGTAGAAGGTGCGTTACAGATCCCAAAAGGAATTACAAGCCATTCATACAAACCCTGTTTCGTCTTAAAAGTTGTTTTCCAAGCATCATGCTCAGCAACACGGATTTCATGATACCCACTACGCAGATCCAATTTTGTAAAGTAAGTTGCATGTTTCAACTGATCAAGCAAATCATCAATACGAGGAAGAGGATACCTGTTTTTAATGGTGATTTTGTTAAGGTCCCTGTAGTCGATACACATCCTCCACGACCCATCCTTCTTTGGAACCAAGACTATGGGAGAGCCAAAAGGAGAAGTGCTGGGATGGATGACCCCCTTCTCAATCAGCTCCTGAACCTGCTTCTTGATCTCCTCATTCTTCATTACATACATTCGTTACATGGCTATGTTCGGGAGTGGCACATCATGTTGCAAATGTATCTCATGCTGAATCTCTCTCTTCGGTGGTAAGCCCTTCAGATCTTGAAACAAATCATCATACTCAGAAATGATGTCAATCAGTTCAGATTTATGCTTAGGGTCACATTCTTCAAAATATTTAGAGACTTCATTATTTTTCATCTTAACCATCATCAACACAAAGTGTTAGGATTATTAATCCTCCCTTATACAAATTTGGTCATATGTCTAAATTAGGAGTCATGTCTAAATCGGGAGTCCATCCAGTCTATTTATAGTCATTAGCACCATTGGTTAAACTTGACCAAATTGGGGCACATGTTTCAGTTACCAAAGTGTGGGGAACACTAATTGAGGATCACTGCCACTTATTGCACTTGATTGCATAAGTTTAGGAGTCTCCTAGATTAATCCCTACAATTTAGGAAGCAACTGGGAGTGTCGAAACCAACCAAGGTCAGTTAACTTTAGTTGATGACTAGTCAAGCCAAGTTAGGAGTCAGTTACATTCAGTTCTAGATCT
>LPNX010370283.1:47371-63757 GCA_001517045.1 Pseudotsuga menziesii | reverse complement strand
ATAAATAGGTAATTCAAATTTTACATCCAATTTGAAATAAGGCATATTAGGACTTGCATTATGAGAAGAAGAAAAAGTCTGTTTAGTATCAGGAGGATCACAATCACCTCCTACTCCTTTACCCTTTTCTTCCGACTTCACTTCTGCATCTCTGGATGAAGATCCTTCTTCTTTCTTCTTCCTTTCCGCTCGCTCATCGAGTAGAATTTCCATCATGGATTTCATGCTCATAAAAGCCTCTAGAAACTCAGTTTCAGACATAACAGGTTTTTCCCGTTCGGTGTGTCCTTCTTCTTCCCCTCGTGGAGAATACATGGTTCTTGAGAATGTCCTCCTAGAGCCAATCTCAAGATCTCCTTCACCAACCTTTAACTTGGACCTGGTAAGAATTCACAAACTCGCACAACAGTAAACCAGCTCTGATACCAAATATGGTCCGTAGGACCTCAATTTTAGTGCATTAAAAGTTTGTTGTAAAAGAATGCATGCAACAGGTTAATTAATGGACAGTATGAAAAAAAATTAAATGCTCAGAATAGTAATGAAGAACAATACTGATAAACATATGCCAAGCAGAAAACACAGAACCAGAATCACAAACAGAAGTTGATAACGGAGTTCACCCCCTCCACTGGGCTATGTCTCCGGGTCCCTCTCCAATGGGAACCGATCCAATTAATGGCTTTAAAATGGTACAAATGGTTCTGGACTCTGCAAATCAGTTTCAGCAGTATGGACAAAAGTCTCCAAGACCTCTTCTTTGGAATAATACAAATTGGCCTTCAAAAGCAAAGAAAAGCCAGCTAAAATAGAGAAGGAAGTCGACTCTTTACAACCACAGCAACTGGACATTAATAGTAAAGTCTTCAAGACCTCCTCTCTGAAAGTTACAAAATTGGACTTCAACAGGCAAAAGAAGCCAAGTATAACTGAGAGTAGTCGACTTCAAAAGGAACAACATGTGGATAGCTTTACAGCAAAATGCTCTCTCCAAGCTTCTCATAATAGAGAAACGTTGTCCTGTGCTCTCAACGAACTGAGTCCCCCCTTCTGGGCACCAGCTTCCCTTATTTAAGACTCATTTTCGCCGTTACAAATGAGCCGAAGCACCAAAGAGAATGCGACTGTTCACATCCCCTGCCAAATGCCAACTCCTCATCATAGCAGGCTGTTCATCTCCTTATCGACATTACAATCATACGTTTGTTCCATTCCCTGAAACGCGACATCAAGATTGTGTACCAAACTGCAAAAACCATTTTGGAAATGTCCTCGTGCGAACGCATTGCTGAGTATTTGAATCGGAAGCTTTAGTCATCTGCTCGTCCGTCATTATGGAAGAGGATAAGCAACGGGCTCCGACGGTCTCAATCGCAATCGGCTGTCGGTTGGTTTTCGAGTCGGAGGATTTAGTTACTTTGGCTTCTGTAGTTGCGGATGGGGAACCACTTCTTTTTCTGAATCCGTCAAGTTATTTTGCCGATCTTTTAAGTTTTGGGCTCCCACCATTGCGGCTGCCGGAAGTGTTGTTCTTCGAATCAAGCTTGTGCCCGTCGTTGCGGCTTCCGGAAGCCTTTTTACCTCCACCGTTGCGGCTGTCGTTCTGCTCTAACTTCTGATCCTTTCTATCTTTGCCATTGCGGCTCTTTTATCACTTCGGCTTCCGCACGTCTTTAAGTTTCCACCATTGCGGAAGGGAAAAGGCTTGTGAGCCCACCGTTTCAGAAGGGGAAATGCTTCTGACTTCTGATGTTGCGGAAGGAGATCTCTTCCGACCTCCGATCTGTGCGGCTTCTTGGTGTATCCGCCATCCTATTTTCTTCACGCGCGGCTTGAACTATGAACCATGTACCATATTGGATCTTTGCAGAGGAATAATCGACCAGATCAGGTGTAGAATTAGTTAGCTACATTTCATACAAGCATGTCAAGTGCAGTGCAAGTACGTGGGGTGACTTCTATGGCTGGAGAGGGTCCACCTTAGCAGTCATCCTGTAATAAAAAGCCTATTGTTGGACACAATAGTTCAGTTGGCCAGAAACATGCTTTCAATCCTAGCTCATCTGTAACTAAACCCAGTGTCACTGACTTGGAGAACTTGAGAAAGAAAATTGAAACAAAAGAGAATGAATTGAATCTCTAGAGGCATATTCAATCAGGAAAGGGATAGGATACAAGATCAATTCCAAGTGGAACATTCCATATGGCTGGTATTGCAGATTCAACAACTATGAGTAGCAGGGGGAAAAATCCTGTCAGTCCAACATTTTCTAAGTTAATAGAAGGTGCACCTATTAAAGAAATTAATGAAGAAAAACAAAAAATCCCAAATGTTATATTGCAAGAACTTGAACCCAGTTTTAAGGTTGGTACGACTAGTCTTCAACAACAAAGGTGGCAGATTCCAAATGTTGATATTGATCATTGTTGTACAAAGGATGGTTGCAGAAATGGGGTTTTTACAAGGGAATCACATGCTGCATGTTTGAAAAGATAAGTTACAAAGGTTAACCTTTCAGGGCAGAAACATCTAAAATATGTCGTGAGTATCAATGAAGAACACATAAGAGCTACTCCTACACTTCCTGATTCGATTCAGGAACATTGTACAAGGGTGGAAAATAATAGGAGCCCTGCTAAATTCAGCATGAGTATGCTTGCAGAAATATTAATACCATACAACCCTTCAAAGCATGTAATTTCTGAGGATTTTGATCATACAAATAACTATAATTCCTTAAAAGGGGAAGGAAGTAAGAAACGTAAGTTGGAGGATGTTAGTCCAGCAGGGGTCAGTCTTTTTTTGGAGATGCATCTCAGGTGCATCAAAAACATAGTTCAGTTGAAGGTTTTGAACAAAAGGATGATATTAGAAATTTGCAGGCCACATCAGTAGAAAGTGAATATTTTTGCTTGGGAAAAGCACGCATGCAATTTCAAGAGATTGAGAAATAGGCTTTGAATAAAACAGTTAAGGTTGCACATATTGAAGATGGTATTCACAATTCTAAGTTAGGTGTTGAGTGAAAAGTTGGGAGTGACTTGATGGATGCTAAAAAATGCATGGATGGAACTGGTGGTCATCCATTCACTCAAGAGGTTAGCTTCAATATCTCTCATAGCATGCAGTTAACTCCCACAGAACCTGTTTTTCAAAATAAAAATGTTGTGGAAACCTATGTTGATGTTGTGGAAACCTCCGCTATTGTTCCTAGTCAAATGGTATCTTAGCTAGGGATCTTGTGTTGATGTAAGCAAGGAATTAGGGTTGGGGATTTCCCTAAGAAGACAATGGAAGCTAGGATTTCGGAGCAAAGGGAGCACTTGTTCCAATCCTATTTTTATCAAATTATAAGAATTTTTATTATCTTATTTGTTTTTTATTGATCCATGGGGAGTTACCCAATAAAACACCAAACCCACGGTCACTTTAAGATGAGGAAAGAAAACCCAACACAACTATTTCTATTATGATAAAGTATTAGGAATGCCTTTACTGGAATAATCCCCACCACAACTGTTTTCTATTAAGATTGATCAAAATTAACATTTATTGAAGCTTTCTTGAAGTTCCTATCCTAATTTTGATCATGTTCCCACCATTTAATATGAGTATCATGAATGCATCCATTCATCTAGATGTTTGGCTACTGCAACAATATAGAAAATACGAGAACACTAGCATCGATGTAGTTTGGGAAAATATTAAGGAAAATGAGGAAATTAAACATAGAATTTGATAGATTTTAAACCAAACCATCAATTACCTCTACATGCTGATGTCCTCTATTTTAATTTTCCATTATTTACTCTTCTAAACTGCTCTTTGGGGTGGGGGAACATTAAATATTTAACCTAACTTAGATACAAATACTGCTACACATAGTGTTGGAACTTAAATACAAATACTGATACACATACTGCTGGAACTTAAATACAAATAATGCTACTACACATACTGCTGGAAATCACTACAGCAACATATAATAAACACATTTCAATTTCTCGCAACACAACATTCTAAAATAATACTGCAATTTCTAACACTCCCATCTATTAGGTCCAGTAAAAAAATAGTTTAAAACATAGCTAGGAAGTTTTGAAAGAAGGATAAACATGGACAGGTTCAAAATTAAACTAGTCTAACAGTGTTATGGAAATTGAAGAAACAACTCCAGTGATTTAAGAATTAATCATAATGATTTATGCACTTGATGGAAATGCAGGACACATAAAAGAACAAAAGTTTGAATGAAAATATAACAAGTGCAACATATTATAGACAAATAGAAAATCAAAAGGATTTGCAGAGACATACCTTTATCAGAAGTATTCAGTTTTGGCTTCCATTTTTCTTGTTGTTTGGACTTGTGTATTCCCGCTACAACATCATTCCCCTTCATTTCTTAATGTAATATGCTTGTGCCTGCTTGAATTTTTTTAGAGACTGTTGACCTACATCATTTAAACTCTTGCTCTTGACAGAGCTCTGTTTACTCTTTTTTGCATGATTCCTCAATGTCAAAACTAAATATCCATTCAGTTGATTCTATGACCCATTTTTCTCCAAACCAAGCCAGGATTACTACATATCAGCACTATGTACATCCATCAATTACAGTTACCTAGGATATGTATGAACATAATTAGTCAAGCACATGCAAAAATATTATAAATGGACAAATAGAAGAAAACAATATGGTTTATACCTTCCTTAGTTTCTATACTCAGATATATACTACGATCACACTTTGTCTCTTAGGAGACAAGTCACTAACGAAACAATGGACATACCCGAGAGAGAGATAGATAGGTAGTTGTAGGAAAGAGTGAGACAAATACAGACCACAAGGTCATGGATCAATACTGTCAACCTCAAAACATATATAAAAAACAAAAAAATCTATTTGCATTTGCAGCAGCTGTCGACCCAACAGCTCTCTACCCACAAAACTCAAAATCCCTAATCGAGTTTCTACACCCAGCTTGATGAGATTCAAACCAGATTCAGTTAATTGTTTTAGGCCTTTTTGGCCACAAACAACTGCACCTAACTGGACTAAATTTTTAATAGCTACACTTATTACCTCATGACTTGGGGCTTGAGGTCCAAACTCCACTTAGTGTATCCAGGATTTCTTCTCTTAGATTTTCCATACCTTAGATATTGTCATGGTTTTCTCTAGGAGGACATCATGGATAGTCCTAACCTGTGTCCATAACTGCCTGACATCCAAAAAAATGGCCCAAATTGAATGTCGAGGCTTCTAGAAGGTGAAACACACCTAATAATGTTCAAAACAATACCCATATTGTCTTAATTATTGTTGTAACTTGTTGTTATAGGCCCCAAAACGGCCCAGATATGAGGTACATGGGCTGTTCATTTCCTTTCATTGTCCACAGGTGTCATGGATTTCCCAAAATTCATTTTACAACTAAGAAAAAGACAACATCATACTTTAGACTTGCCCAGAAAACTCAGAAACCAACACATAAACCCTCATGAAAAATTAAGTGAACACCTTATGGGAAACAATGTGCATGATTCCTCAATGTCAAAACTAAATATCCATTCAGTTGATGCTATGACCCATTTAGGTTAGAGTGAGACAAATACAGTCCATAAGGTCACGTATCAATATTGTCAACCTCAAAAAATATATAAAAAAAACAAAAAAAATATATTTGCATTTGCAGTAGTTGTCAACCCAACTCTCCACCCAACAACTCTCCACCCACAAAACTCAAAATCTCAAAGAAAGACAGAAAAAGCATTACCACAGGGAGAACAGAATGAGCCCAGACAGCTTATCCAAGAGGTCTCTTGGGTGGAACAAGCACACCCCACGGGAATCAAAACAAGAATATATCCCTAGCTAATACAAGAGGACAGGATAAAGAGTCCCATACTCGAAAAGGGAAAAACATGAGTATGCCACAAATACTGAAAAAAAATCTTAAAAGAGATGTATCAAGACTTCCTCAATAATTTCTCCTTCCCAGAGTTCTGAGAAGGAGAGAATACCAACCTTCATATCAAGTGCTTCCTTGGATAAGCGGTCTGCACTCATATTGTGCTCCCTGTAGACATGCCTGAAGCCAAGGGATAAGAAAGCCTGTTTGATAGACAAGACCCACAAGACCGACACGCAATACCCACAAGACCGATGTGTACAATCAAGGTGGGGAAACAACCATTTTACCCACAAGATGAAGGGTAAATTTTTTATCTTCTCTCTCAAGCTATAGTCCATATGTGTTTTGTACAATAATTCTAAGTTTTATCATCATCCTATAAGGAAGGTCATTTCTTTCAACTTAACACTCCCAGAGTTCCTTGTGTTAAAGTTGAAGCATCCAAGGACAATCAATAACAACAGTAGTAATAAATTAACGAACAAGTTAAAATAGCATACACAAAGGAAAACAAAGCGTGGTAACATATATAACATAATTTTCATTTCTTTCAACTTAACACTCCCAAGGGTCCCTGTGTTAAAGTTGAAGCATCCAAGGACAATCAATAACAACGGTAGTAATAAATTAACGAACAAGTTATTGCTAATGGAGACTCGAGGATTATCATTTTCAAAATTAGAGACTTGACTCCCTATGCACCATAATGTCTTGCAAAAATGATCTCTAGACCTAGAATTCAAAGAATTGCAAGTATTTTGACTTGGGGAATTGCAAGTATTTCAAGTATTTAGCATTGAATCATTTACTGTTTCAAAGGTACCATTTTGTATGGAGGAGTTATGATTTGTGAATCATTATTCCTTGGCTATAAGGGCACCTAATAGTGAATTCAATAATTAAAGAGTCATGTTGCAAATAGAAAGAGAAATACCCTACTCCTACAACATTGTGTCTTTAGAGAAACCTTTAAAGGGTTGTATATTTGGCTTCTAGGTGATGACTAAGTCACCGGTTCAAGTTCGTGTTCAAATTCGACGACCTTGAACTTCGACAAAATTTCGGCACTTAAAATTTTCATATAGACCACATTACATTTATTAGTGTTCTTTCTGCATGCAGCCATACAGGTTTAGTCAATGAGGGCTGCAAGTACTTCAATTCCATGATTAAGGATTACAATCTTGTGCCAGGAATTGAGCACTATGAATTTATAATTGACCTTCTTGGCTAAGCAGGCCTCTTGAATGAAGCATAGGACTATATCAATACTATTCCATATGAACCTAATCCAGGTATCTTGGGAGCATTGCTTAGCGCTTGCAGGATCCATGGTAATCTGGAGTTAGCAATACGTGCTGCAGGATTGTATGTGTTGCTTCCAAATATCTATGCCACTGTATGTGTTGCTTTCAAATGTTTATGCCTCTAGATTCTGTGACTCTGGATTGTATATGTTGCTTTCAAATATCTATGCCACTGCAGAAAGGTGGGAAGATGTAGGAAAGGTGAGAAAAATGATGAAAGATAGGATAATTAAAAAGAATCGAGGATGTACCTGGATGGAAGTCAGGAATATAGTGCATTCATTCATGGTAAATGATAGTTCACGCCCACAAATTAGGGAAATCCATTCATTATTGGAGGCCATGTCTATGCATATGAAAGATGCAGGGTATATCCCCAACACAAACTTTGTGCTTCATGATCTGGAGAATGAGGACAAGGAACAATCTCTCATTCACCACAACGAGAAGTTAGCTATTGTTTTTTGGCTTATGAGCACCCCAATTGGTACACTCCCAACGCAAAAAATAATTCAAATAAATAATAGACTCCCAAAGAATAATTCAAATAAATAAAATATTTTCCATCAACTCTGGTCAACCTTGCTGTCACACTTTAATCCACTTACCCCGAGAAGAAGTTAAGCATAATGATGAAGTTGCTTGTGTTTCTAGTTTCACTAGTAGGACCCACAAAGAAGAATTCATCTTTGAAATGACAGACGCAGTATCGCCCCTCAATTCAATTTCTCATTTAAAATTTATGTAGATGAACTTAGCTGATGTGTGGACTGTGCAAATCCACAATAGGGCTCTCCAAAATATGCAGGGCTAATCAAAAGGGGTGCAACAATTACCCTTTCCTTTCACTCACAGGAAGAAAACTGGGGTATAGTTCCTCCTCTGAGCCTAATGTGGGGTGCAACAATTTGGGGTTCCTCCTCCTATGTAGTTAATATATTGATTGTACTGCCAAATCCCTCATGCTAGGCTAGATTTATTGATTGTACAGTCGATCATGCGGTAATATCTCTTTCCATATAGTTGGGGAAAGGATTGATATACAGTCAGGTATAGTTAGTTTCCTCCATACAGTTAGGTATATATCTATCCTTTCCTGGATATTTTGATTGGATAAATGAATAGGATACAAGTTCAAACACCAGTGATAATGCTTTTTGCAAGTAGGACTAATTGGAAAATAGAAGGAAAAAATTGAAACCTAATTTTTTAGTGAATACATTAATTTTGGAAAAAGTAGGTTGAAACTTAAAAAACATATTTAATGCCTAAGTATCCTTCCCTCTTAAGTTACCCGCCTCATGAAAAACCTCTTTACCAATCTTGTATTATCTTTAAGGACAGATACGTAGTGGTCATAGTCTTAAACCCGTAAGTGGTAGTAATGGATATATTCTCAGTGTCCTTCATGTAGTGTTAAAGGTATTCTCCTCATTCTAAAAGAATGTGCATTAGCAGTAAGGATAGATGTTATAGCTAATTTCCAACAAATAGAAAATAGCCAACGATCCTGTCTTATGGTGTGGTATTCAGAGCCATGGTATTCTGAGCTAATGAGCTAGTATGCAGTAAGGTCCTCAAGTTCCCTATATGTAGTAAAGGTTGTTTCTGTCTTTATTCTAAGATATTAATAAATGTAATATTTAAGTGATATGTATGAGTTATAGATTGTAAACTATATTTTAGTATCTACTATAAAGCATAAAGAGCAAGCGTTAACTTTAAAAACTCCAGCTCCTCTTTAACATGTATGGTGGGTTGCTCCAATTAATTTAATAATGTTCAAGCATTAATTAATCAATTTCAAGATCTAGTACTTCTTGTGTTATTAGTAATAATAGTGTAAGCAATTCAGCATGGTAACAACACACCTTTTATATCTAGAGATAATGGTATAAACGGCTTTCAACATAGTTTCAATGATCTGGCATATTAAATTAACCCAATAGAGATGAGCTGACTCGATTGATCTACACGTATTGGTTGTTCAACTTTCACAGTATTTACCCTTTTAATAATAAAGGATATGGATTGCCATTAATTATAGAAACTACATGGAAGTTATCTCTATCTATACTAACTAGCTAGTAATACTGATGTCATAGCATGCCGAGCTTACCCATAAAGCTTACTCCTTGTTACGATGACATTCATTATGTAAAATCTTACTCATTGTGGTTACAAACGTAGTATCAGTAATAAGTATAGACTCTAAGTTGGACACTAGTGAGCCATATATGGCATTTATAGTAATATCACTGATTGTAGAAAGAGCTATACCATTATGGTGATCTGTATTTTATGTAGAAGCTTATTTTTCTAATATAAATATCATTAGAATAGTGAGTAGTGCATACAAGGTGAAGTAATCAATATTACATAATATCTGTATTCAAATAAACTGAACTCTGCTTAAGGTACAGTGCTTTAAGTAAGTACAGCTTATATTATTTAAGCTTAATAGTAATACTAATGGCCCCTATTCCTCATTTTACTCTACCCTAATATTCCTTAGTTTATTAGGACACTAATCTTGTTAGGCTAGGGAAACAACCATAGTATCCAGCATTGGCACTTTTTAGGTTGCACTAAAAAAGGGTTGTCGTATTGCAGGTACTGGCATAAATATAGTAGTCATTGTCACTAAGTGGAAACAATGTTTGGACAATGAAAATATGACATTTATGTGCTAGTATTGTCACCAAATAGGGAATCTAGAGGAATCATGTCCTCAAGCAAGGTTTCATCCAAGCAATAAAAAGGGGGCTTCTTCTAAACCTAAAAGTTGGCATATCTATGGTCCTCCCCCTTTTGAGGATGAAGAGGAGGAGGGCAATTAGGAGAATGACTCAGGAGCTCAAAATGTTGTTATGGTCCTCTATGCGAACCGATCTTTCCTTACTTCTAGTTGTGGGGTTTCAACCCGTTAAGTGTCATATGGAGGGAGGTAGGAGGCTTGTCAGAGCCATTAAGGGTGTCCTATTTATTTTTGAGGGTTTCACCCCGTGTTAGGGTGTGTATCTATGTGAGAAGAGAGTTTAAAACCCGTTTAGTGTGTCTAATGTTCCATATGAGATTATTATTTTTCATAGTCTCCACATCAAAGCCAGTTGACATTATTGAGAAGTCTCTCCTTTACCTAGGCATAAGAAACCCATAATATGGATTTTGGTTGTTGTGGATGTGTCAAAAATATCCTAGGTTTATGAGATCGGTCATTGCTTATATGCAGATCCATTTGTTGAAAATAAAATGGTCCTTTAAATTATATTTCCTAGATTGTTGGCATGTCAATGAGTGAATGAATTTTTTTTGTGATTTCTTGTCCGATGAGGGAACCAGTTTGGCTAAAAAATATGAAACATATATTTTTACTTACTTAGTAACATCAAATCACTTTAACAATGATGTTTCCTTAAGCTACCTGGATGACTACTTTGTAGTAGAAGTTGTTTATTCAAAAGTTGTGGGTGTCAAAATATCCCCTAGAAAATTCCTCAACATTAACAGCTACCTACAACCCACTCAACAGTAGTTTCTAATGAGTATGCTGCTGAATCATGCTTTAGATTTTGCATGGGATTATAGGGACATGAATGATATTGATCCAATTATTTTCACTCATAATATTAAAATCCAAGAGTACTCCTGTCCAATCTGTCAACCTCAGTGACGAATGAATCCAGCATTGAAGGATACTATAAAAAATGAGTTAAACATTGCAACTGAAGACCAGCCACGACTAGCATATATTGGAGACTAATGGGATAATAAAACAATGTCAGAGGTTGTGGTCCTGTTTAGAGAATATGTCGAATTGTTCCCAAAAAACTTCACATAGATGAAGGTCATCCAAGGTGAGTTGGGATAAATGTGAATTGAATTAAATCCAGACTCAAATCCTATAAAGACAATATGTTATTGGAAATATTCTAGGATAAAATAAAAGGTTAAATAAGAGATTGATAAGATGCTTAAAGCCAATTTGATCCTTCCCATGGAAGAATCAGATTGGGTCATCCCAATAGTAATAAAAAAATACTGGAAGGGGATTCGTATTTGTGTGGATTGTATGGGTCTGAATGCAGATTGCATTCATGGTTATTTTCCTACCCCTTGAAGCGATGAAGTTTTAGATCATGTTGCAGGAAAGGTCTGCAAGCTCCTTGACACCCTTTCCCATTTATCCTCATGTTGATAACATCATACTTTATTTTTCGTAGCCACATATATATACATATACATAAATAGAGGCTTGCAGGCCATTGGTCCGCACCCTTAACTGTGGTTGGGTGTTTATATTTACATTATGAGACTCTAGATAGATCTATATAATGTGATTTCCCCACCTCAAAAACCCCTTCTTTATTGGTGTTTACTTCAGGTGGTTCTTGATTGTATATACATAATTGATTTTCCTCACCAGTCAAGTTATACTACTGTAAGATAGAACTTAGATAACAATTGGGTGGGGAGATTGGTTGGTAAGACCTAAAAGGACCACCTGACTTATAAGACCCCTGCCATTAAGGTAAGACCTGGACCAGACAGAAAAATAGACGACCTTTTAACATGCATGAGTGATTAAAGCTTATCTTATTAAGCTACTGAATAAATACTTGCCAGCCACCACCAATGAATGGGGCAAAAATTATTCCCTACTCTTTTCGAGGGATTGGCAAAAAGGCAAGAGTTTGGGATCGATTTTGAATATGATGGAAATGCACCATATCCCTCGGATGAGCAAGCCTTGTCTACAAATAAAATTGGGATGTGCTTATTGGTCAGTGTCGCTTTAATCCATTTTAGGACATCCTTTTGGGGAGAAACCAACCCATAGGAACATGAGAAAGGAATACAACATTCATCGTTCATCCTCTCGAATAAAGAAGTGTTTTTTACCAGTCATCCAGGTTAGCTCGATATGCCACATGTATTTCCAAGAATCCCCAATTCCAGTTCAATTCCATTGTGGGTACTGAGTGCACTATAGCCTATTCAAGCTACTAAGAAAAAGTGTGCTAAACATCAATGATACATACTTTTTAAAATATGATTCATCCCCCTTCCCCAAGGTCTTTTACTTTCTTGGGATTCTATATCCCAATAGGTTTGCATCCAAGCCTGCTAATGGGACCAAGTCCTCAATCTAATCCAATCCACCAGGAACACAAACTAATAGTCTTGATCTTAAAAAAAAATACACGTCTAATCCACCAGGCACACAAACTAACAGTGTTACCTGACCTCACAAACACATAACAGTTAGAATGGTACATATTGAAATCCATTGACAAATTGGATATGGTCCTTCTCTTTTGGGAGAACACTATTCTAAGATTAGTGATATCTTGTTCAAGTTGCAAAGACAAAGTCGTGCAATTCCTTAACACGTTGCCCTTCGGTGAAAGCTAGTCCAAAACAACACTTTCATGCTCAACGCTAGATGCCAGTGTAAAATTAGTAATTTACAGGCAAGCCAACGAATACAACAATTCAAAGAAACAGCTTATAAGCAGTTAGTAAAGAAACTTTTTCCTATTTGTTAGGAGTTTAATTTCACAATCAGCAACCAATAACATGATTTGTAGAGTTGGACACTTTCTCAAACACCAAGTCCAATTTGACTGGTTATTAATACCAGTGTATTACATTGTAATTATTATCCAATTACTTTTTGATTAATGAAAGCATTCATAGCTGCAAGCCATTTTTTTCCATTGTTTCATTCTTTAATTACTGAGTAAAATTGTCTGATCTATTATGTGAGTTGTGTGTTGATCCATAGATCTATGTGCTCAATTTAATACTTGAATAGGTTCTACCTTGTTATTCCATTTTCTTGGGCTTCATGCTGCAACTAGGATATGATAGTTTTTATGATAGTAATTTGTTAGTTAGGAAGGCGAACAGTCTCTGGCTAGTATAATGCAGAAACAAAATGACTGGTATTTTTTTGTAGTCCCACTAGAAACAGACTAAAAATGGAAGGATGAAACAGGTTTTGGAAATGTCGTGAGTCTAGGCCTGACAAGACTATCGAAACACGTTATGTAATCTGCTTTTTATGATAATCTAGTCTCTTAATTTACAAAAAAAAAAATATTAACATGGTATCTTAATATTTAAAAATCAAGGAAAGCGATGAGAGTCCCATTTTCGAATCATCAGTAGATATAATCCACCATCAATTACATCATCCTTGAAATTTAATGGTAAAATTCAAGAAGCAGAGAAATACATATGGAACCAACTAGAGGTACTCCAACTATTGAAAGAAAACTTGAATTTAACACAAAATAAAATGAAACAACAAGAATATGAAAACTATAGTGAAAGGAAATTTGAACCAGCATATTAGGTATTTTATAGGAGAGAACCATACAAACAAATGTCTATCAAACGAAAAAAAATAAGGAGAACAAATTAGCACCCAAGTACTATGGTCCCCATATAGTGTTGTATAGGATTGGAAGTATGTATTACAAATTGTAGTTTCCTCCATCTTCATGTGTACATCAACTATTCCATGTTTCTTTCCTGAAAAGGTAATTGGAGACAACATCCTAGATCACACTATTTCTCTAAATATTTATAAAAAAGGAAACATCATACTAGAACCTTAAACATTCCTTGGAACATGGATCAAACAATTTCCAAATTGAGCAATTATGAAGTATCTCATTAAGTGGAGAAAGTTTCCAATAGAAGAGGTGACATGGGAAAATGAGCTCTTCATGTAGAAATATCAATAGCTAAATAAATGTTGAGGACAACACTTATGTGAAATGGAGGGTCATGTCACACCCTAGAAACTTTGGCCTTACATTTCAATTATTATATTGGTATTATCTTTATTGGTCCACTAAGACCTTAATTGTAAGTTTGTGTCATGTGTATACTAACGATACCTAGATTAGAGATGTTCTCACCTCATATCGTATGTTTGATACATTGTAAAGAGGATTCTTATTCATCTCTTTATTTCACTCTCAAGGTATTGGATATAATTGATATTTAGTCTATGTGGCCATCACTTGAGAAACCCTCAAACAACTTATTTGAAATTATCAATAAATCCACTTTGTGGACTGCGATTTGGATGATTTTTTTCTTTTAAATATGGTATTTGGGTGAGAAGAACTCAAAACAATAACTAGGCTCTTCATATTAAGCATAAAAATGTTCCATAAATCAAGTTGAATACTGGCATCCTCATTTTCCTTGAGAAACATGCAAAAAAAATGCACTTTTTCCCCCCAAGAAACAACTATGATACCATTTGTAGTGATCTTTAACCTAGAACTTAAATCACAAATGATATATAAGGCCCTTAAATTTCAAAAACTATAATATACATTCACATCATAAACAACACAAGAATGTAGAAAGACCCTCTTAATGTAATATAACTCAATCAAATACTCATTATGGAATGAATCACTCCACAAGTCATGCTTGCTACAAAATAACACATCCAACGTATATGCATACATTGATACTCATGTATATTTTATAGCGTGTCATGAGTATTCTTAAGGGGTGTATGTCAACTATCCCTTATTATTATGTTATTTATTCTAACTACTTAGTGGGTCAATTTATTACCCCCAATTGTGAAGATATTCCATAATTATGGTCACGTTACATATATTATCCTTTTAAATATCTCCCTAGGTACCCATGTTATTCTTCCTAGGTAAATTATACAACACTTAACTATCTAATTAGGTGATCATTATATCCATAATCCTACTTATGGTAGAGACCATAAGATCCCGACATCCATTTAAAAAGTTGTCCAAGAGTTAGTTATACTATGGTAAATAACATCACACCAAAATTCTTTTAAAGTAGATCTCCCACCATGGTACAAATAGATTTACATAAATTTAAAGAAATTCCAATGTTAAACCAAACCAATAATTAAGCTATATAAATAAATAAATAATAATGGATAAACCTAAATATTATATAAGAGAAGATAAATTTCTTTGGTTTCACAATTGTACTAAAAAGGAAGAAAAGTAGTGTGGAAGATGATACATCAATTCTAGTTGTGGAAAAAAAGTAATAATAATAATACAATTCTTTATATAAAAAATTATGGTTAGAAATGTCATGTTCATTAATTTAATGTTATTAGGCTAATGCTAATATAGTGAAGATATATATTTAAAAACAAATTTTGAATAAATAGATTAGGTGAAGTGTCATTTTTTTTAAAATGTACGCATATATTTATAAACAAATTGAATAAACCAATTAGGTGGCAGTACCATTTTAATGTAAGCATATGTTTATAAAGTTTTTGAATAAACAAATTAGGTAAAGTGGGTAAATATTCGTACAAAATTTGAATAAAAATGTCAATTTTAAATTTAAATGTAAACTATGGAAACAGTTTAATTCGTATATATTTATAAAGTTTTTGAATAAACTAATGAGGTGAAGGGTCATTTTAATAAAACAAATTGAATAAAAATGCCAATTTTAAATTTAAATGTGAACTATGGAAACGGTTTAATTAAAAACTAAATTTTGTGGTTAAATTTGTTTATGAGTAAAACTTTGATGATCCAAATCGTTAACAATAAAAATGCAACTTTAACTTTGATTAAATTCCTAACTGTCAAGGGATTGAAAAATTCAATGACATTGATTGTCGCTGAAAGCTTGAATGTTCTGAGATGATCTGATGTGTGTCTAAGTCAAACCCAGGGTATGTGACAAAACATTTAATTGATATCGATTGCCCGTGAAAGCTTGAATGTTGTCTCTTAGCCCAACTTGCAGCCACTGAATCTGTGATCGAGAGAATAAAACTTGCAGCCATTGAATCTGTGATCGAGAGAGGATGAATGTGTTAGTTCGAATTATAAAGGGAACCTTTGATATCATTTCTAGAAGCAAAAAGGAATGAAATTTATAAATAAGTTGAAACTATGAATAGGTAGCACATGTAAAATTTCAAGATTGCTACAATTTTTTCCATATATATTTATATGAATAGTATTCTATGGAGATGGAAAAAGTTGCACTAGTGTTGAAATTATACATGTGCTACTTATCTATAAATTTTATTCCTTTTTTCTTCTAGAAAGGATGTCAAAGATTGAATTTATAATTAGAACTAACAGATTCATCCTCTCTCGATCAT
>LPNX010370283.1:35374-46054 GCA_001517045.1 Pseudotsuga menziesii | reverse complement strand
TAAAGAAAATAATTATTCACTTGTTTAGCCTAAATTTTTAGTTACCATCCATCCTAAGTTACAATTAGCCGTAAGTGTATTGACAAAAACATTACTATTTGTCGACTAGCAAATAGCTATTGTCTATCACCTATTTATATACCTATAAATTTAATCCTAAAATAATGGCTAAATATAGTTGTTATGGCACAATATGCCTAAATTATCATTACAAATTATTTAGATAAATAATTTGTTATCAAATCATAATATTTATCCAATGAATTAAAGGATATGCTAACATCTCTTAAATAATTATACATTTATATGTATATTTAAGGGAGCAATTATAAATATATAATAAGCGAGTCAAACAAAAAAATGTTTTTGAGGATGTATGACTTTTGACCTTAATATATTACCTTTTTAGGCCTTGATATATATAGATAGATTATGTGTTAATATGTGCTTCACTAGCCTGTATGATTGGTATGGTTGGGACCATACAATTTATCAAGCCTTTATATTGTAACTTAGCGGATTAACTATGAAATCATACATAACATGTAATGCTTTAAACATTCATTCATTCACTGATTGGTAATATTGCGACATACCCAAAGGAGCCAGAGTAAAGTGAGCACCTCTTCCACAAATATGTGGGTGAAGTGAAATCCACTACATTTCATTGTTGATAGTAGGATTGATCCAATGGATATCAATGGCCATTCACCTACCTATTCACTATATATATTTTAAAGAAGCAACTGTAAGCAATACAAAGTAAGAAAACACTAAACAGTCACATAAGCATTCAATCAGTGAACACACGAAATAACGTGGAAACCCATCTGGAAAAAACCATCAAGGTGCTCTTCATCTGGCATGAGAAATATAGGTAGCACCTTGCAGTCTGCGACTTACATACTATTCTTAAGATATGTATTTTATCAACTCTTCATGCTCTCATGCTCTCTGTTTTATTCTTCTATCTACTCTTACTGATCTGCACACAACCTGGATCGACTCTTATACTTTACTATATGCGCATCCAGCTACAGATTACTCCTACTAGAGGGTCTGCGCACTTAGTTGCAAATCCACGGCTCAACTGCCTTCTACTTCTATAAGACTCCTCTTCTGAGTCAACAATGAACTAAAAACTTCCTCTAGCTAACTCTTCAAGATAATAACAAACAATATTGAAGCTCACTGGATCTAACTCTTATAGAGAGCGTGTTCCTCCTATTTATAGTATTTACAAGACTGCGCAGGGTCAACTGAGTACAACTCAGTTATTACAGACATACGGTAGCTACAAAATATTTTCTATTACACTAAGAAAAAATGACACCTCTGCAAAATTTATTGTTCTGCAAAACTCATGCCTCTGGCGCAGGTTGCGCCATAGGACCAACCTTGTCCTGAGACTCCTTCAAAATTTTCTGCACCCATGCAACATCCGTGTTGACCTCCTCAGCTTGCTTAGCCAACTATTCCACACAGTCAGAACTGATATGTTTCGACAGTCTTGCTTTTAATGACTGCGTGATGTGTTGAAGATTCTGTTGTACAAGATGAATAATCCCTATAACTCGAGTTGCTTCCGACTTGTGTGCTACTACTTCATCATTCCTAGTCCGTTATTGGTCGTGGAGAGCTTGGAATTCCTGCTGGAGCTACTTTACCTCGGAAATATTTGTAACCTTCTCCTTAAGTGATGACTTTTTCATCTCTTCCTTTACCATGGTGATCTTCTCATAAGCTTGTCGCGCATCTTCCTTGATATTATCCACAGTCTCATCCTCCAAAAGTGCTTCCCACATCGCAGAAATGGATTCAACTACCTCAGTACAGAGTTTTTATCCTTGTATTATCCTCGCAATAGCCTCAGACGTTGCTTTGCTGCGCTCTTCAAGCACCTCAAGAGGTGTGCTTGGTGTCTATCGTGCTTGTAACTCCTCGTATTTCTTGAGTTCCACCACTATCCGTGACAACCGATCAACCTTGGCAGTTGAATCCTCATCTTCTTGGGCTTCTTCTCCTGGGAACTCTACGATTGTGCTCTTAATGGCTTCTGCTAGTGTAAGTTGGTTTTGTTCTCGCACCTCAATTTCCTGCTCCTTTTCTCGAAGGAGAGTCTTCCGCTCTTTCACCTTTGTTTTCTGCTTGGTTTCTTGATAGGAAAGAGCATTCTCCCAGATCTGTATCTCGGTTTCACCCGCATGTTGCACAACATAGACTTCAAATAGGGTAAGTTTAGATAATTCCATATATATTGTCTCAAACTCATGGAAAACATTATCAAACTTAGGCGTCCCTGTTTCCATTTCTCTTGCATGGATGTCCATTTTTATCAGTGGCAACAATAATGGTGTTACTAGTGTGTCGTTAGGGTTCATGCCCTAAGTCTCAGCCTCAATTGTGCTTTAGATCTTATTGATAGCCTCAGTCAGGTCATTGATATGGTCTGCCAGTTTCTCAGTCAATTGTAACTTCTTCTTACTTATTCCTTTCAATCTGGACTTGGAAACTTCTGTGATGGCATCAGACAATAATCTTATGTCATTCTCATCTAAGTTGGCTGTGTTAGCAAATTTGTCCGATTTTTTTCTTTTTACACTACAGCTCATGCTGCTCTGCCTCTTCCCGGGCCTTCTGTACATCCTCATCAGTAGGTGTTCCTTCAAAGTCATCATCATCATCATCAACTTCTTTGATGTGTGCACTGTCATCATCGTCGGAGCTCAGTGACTGATTGTCTTGCTCGTCACCACCATCATTTCCTTGTACATCATCTTGGTCATGACCCTAACCATTCCCTTGGTCGTTTCCTTGGCCCTTGCCTTGGCCATATCCTCCTTGGTTTCCTCCATGGTCCATCAACTCCTCGACTGGGCCTCACCATTCTATTAGCCAGTCCTAGACAATTATGTCCACATCGACGTCAATGATCATAAACCCCACCTGGTGCGCATGTTTGGTCGGGTCCTTCCATGGCTCTAAGATAACATTGTGGACATCGGCTTGGAAGTTTATGAGTCCCAAGTTTTTATGCACCATTGTTGCCCTTACTCTATGTCATTTCCTTACTATATATGCACCGTCACTACCCTTAAACTATGATTTGAAGCCACACTCACCAAGTATCCCCTGCAACCATAAACATTGAGCTGCTGCATTTACAACTCCTCTGTACTCTGCTTTTGTAGATGAGAGTGCAATGGCACTCTGTTTCTTGTTTGACCAGCTGATTTGTTCTTCAGCAAGCATGAACACATATCCTGATGTTGACTTTCGATCTGTGTTGTCACCTTCCCAATCACTATCAACAAACCCAATCAAATCAAGATCATATTTAGCTTTGTAGAAGATCCCATGAGTTCTTGTTCCCTGAACAAAGTTAAGGATCCTTTTGGATGCTCTCCAATGGATATCATGAGGCTGATCCATGTATCTTGAAGCCACACTTACTACATAAGAAAGATCAGGTCGAGTGTGTGTAAGGTACTTCAAACACCCATTCAATTGCCTATATAGTGTATTATTCACCATAGGAGAAGAACCTGCTTCTTCAAGCTTAAATCCTGAAAGGAAGGGGGTCTTGCTTGGCTTGCAATATTTCATGTTGAACTTGTTCAGAAAATATAAGGCATACTTGGATTGATGTAATTTTATTCCATGTTGGGATTGAGCAATTTTGAGACCCAAGAATTGGCTCAACAACCCCAAATCAGTCATAGAAAAAGCATGGTTCATTGCATCCTTCAAGGAGGCAATTTATTTCTTTGAACTTCTTGTAATCAGAAGGTCATCCACATACAAGACAATAATCATCAAAGAACCATGAATCAGCTTCAAATAAACATTAGGATCAGACTTGCATCGAACAAAAACTCAATGACAACAAAAATCCATCAATCTTGGTATACCAAGCCCTGGGGGCTTGCTTAAGCCCATACAATGATTTCTTTAACCTGCACATAAAAGATGGATTAGTAACAAACCCTTGAGGCTAATACATGTAAATCTCTTCAATAAGATCTCCATTCATGAAAGCACACTTCACATCCATGTGATGTACCTCCCACTGCTTCGAAGCTGCAATGGCTAAGGCTATCCTGATGTAGTCCATCTTTGCCACTGGTGCAAAGGTCTCATTGTAGTCAATACCATGTACCTGTGAGTAGCCCTTGGCTACTGATATTGCCTTATATTTCAAAGGTGAACCATCAGCAGAAAACTTAGTTTTGAAAACCCACTTACATTGAACTAGCTTCCTCCTTGGGGGAAGATCAACCAGTTCCCAAGTGTTGTTCTTCTAGAGTGAGCTGAATTTTTCTTTCATGGCTGTTTCCCATCTTGGATCATGTGCTGCATCTTCATATGTCTGTGAGTCTGATTCAACCATCAGATAGAACTTCTCTACAAACAAAGGGTCTTTCATACACAGGGCACTCTCAAACTGAGATCTAGTCCTCCTAGGATCACTACGATTTCCAGCTAGTTCCCCAGCTGCATGAATGGTATTTTCTGCCCATTTTGGTCTTGTAGGGATGTCAAGATCTTCGATTAAATCATAATTATCAGACATATCAGAATCAACAAACTCATTTATCTCTTCACTTACATTCAATGGTTCTGGTAGTGAAGAAGACTCTCCAACTTCAACTGCTGCTAAAGGCTCTTCTTGGAACTGGACACTCCTTTCAATGAAGGATTTGTTTGTGCTCAAATTGATCAGCTTGTACCCTTTTGAATATTCAGAGTACCCAAAAAATAGACACTCTTGGCTTTGGGGCTACAAATCCTTCCTCTTTTCTGTTGGAATTATAGCCCAAGCCTTTGAGCCAAAAATCTTGAAATGGGTCACATCTGGCTTGTGCCCACTCCAAGCTTCAAAAGGAGTCATACCATCAAGATTTTTATGAGGAACCCTATTCTGAATATAGGATGCATATTTTATAGCCTCGACCCAAAACTTTGGTGGCAAAGTCTTAGCCTCCATCATACAGGTTGCCATCTCTTTCAGTGATCTGTTCTTTCTCTCAACAACACCATTTTGCTATGGTGTGTAAGGGATTGAATGTTGCATCTGAATACCTGCATATTCACAATATTGAATGAACTCAGACTTGACATACTCACCACCATTGTCATATCTGAGGATCTTGAGTCTCCTCCCAGACTGGTTTTCAACCAAATCCTTAAAGACTTTGAAGAGGCCAAAAAGTTCAGACTTATGCTTCAGGAAGTAAACCCAACAATACCTGGAAAATTCATCTATGAAGGTCAATTCATATTTGGATTGAATCATTGACATATGAGGAAATGGACCAGCAACATCATTGTGGATCAACTCAAGAGGTCCATAGGTTCTCTCATAACTAGCTCTCTCAAATTTATGCTCTCGGTGTTTTCCTAGGATACAACCTTGACAGACTCCTTTGGAAAACTTAATCTTTGGTAACCCTATGACCATTTATTTTTCACTTAGATAAGAAAGATACTTATAGTTAAGATGGACAAATCTTTCATGCCAAAGCTTGCTTGCCTCCTTAGCATGAATCAGAAGAGCAGAGGGGTTTGAGTAGGGTAGAAAATGTGAAAACTTGTATACCTTTGAAGTGTTATCTACAACTCCTTTTGCAATGAATTTACCATTCGATATCTCTATGATATCAACATCATCAAGGGAGACTATGACGTTATTTGGATACCCTGTGTGGGTCATTTGATACACTGACAAGAGCTTAGAGGGAAGACCTAGAACATACAATACATTATTGAACTTACCATGGTCAAGATCAATCCTTCCTTTGCCCAAACTGTCAGTGAGAGAGTCATCTCCTAGCACTATTCGTGGAACTTTTGACATGTCAAGAGAGGAGAATGCCTCCTTGGTCGAAACCATATGTCTTGAAGCTCCAGAGTCTATGGTGAAGCTAGGTGAGCTTGATGTGCCAGCAACCAATGCATGTACTCTCTCTGTCCTCTGAATTTGATCCCCCTTCCCTCTTCTTTGAGCAATCAGGAAGGGAGATGTTATTCTTCTCCAGGAGTTGGGTCAACATGTCAATTTTTTTCCTCGTGCAAGAGCTTTCAGGATGATAGCCCTTACTACAGTATGTGCACTTGCTCATTTATCCTTTGTTCTTCTTCTTCTGGAATTTCTTCTTGGAGCCTTGGGGCTCCTCTTGAGACTTGTTCTTGTCTCTCTTTTGCTCAGGTGGATTCTTAGCTTTCTTTTTGCATTTTGAATCCACCCTTGAATCTCTAACAACCAAAGCTTGGTCTTTGGAAGGTTTGATGGTGCCCATCATCACCAATTTATCTTGTTCTTGTGTGATGGATTCCATGAACTATGCAAGTTTAGGCATCTTCCAGGCTCGAGCTGTCAACTTGGTGGCATGGAAGGTCGAAACAAACAATGAATAGTTAGGGCCAAGGTTCGAGAGTATGGCCAAAACTAGTTTCTCCTCCTTCTTTTCAATTCCGCACTGTTTTAGTTACAAAACAAGGGCTTTAAACTTGGAAAAGTAGAGTTGCAGGGATTCGAAGTTGCTAGGACTCAAAGAGATCAATTCATTATCGATTTGATGTCCTCTCATCTCATCTGTCTTACCAAAAATCTCCATAGGCTTCTCTTATACTTCATTAGGTGATATCAATCCATCAAGATGGAAAAGGAGGTCTCTGGATATGCTCAGACATAAGAGACCATAGGCCTCATCCCTCCTGTCGTGTCATTTAATTTTCTCTGCAGCTACATTGGGCTCTGCTTCAGTTGCCATAGTCACCCTATAGAGATATTTCACTCTCAATAGTATCTCCATCTCTGCTTTCCATTCAAATAAATTAAATGGAGTCAAGATGATCTTCTGAGATTGATCCATAGCTCTAAATTGTGCCCTTCAACCAGCATAATGCTCCCAGTAAAGATGTCGAACCTGCAATAGCAATATGGAAGGAGAAAAATTGATCTACAAAGGCTCTGATACCATGTGGAAATTGAACCCAAGTGATAGAACAATTGCACTCACAAAATTGCTAATCAAACCTACAAATTTACACACAAAGGAGACTGAAATTGGAGCATAACACTAATCTGTATTGAATAAGTGTACAATAGCCAACCTTATGAAGTCATAGGATGCTGCAATATATAATTACATGAGATATTCGAATGCATAAGGATGCCATTCAAAATAGTCAAAAGCAGGCTTACTAAATCTAGTCAAATCCCCCATAGGTGCATAAAGCAGTTTCCAAATCTACCTAGAGGCTCACAAATTGGAAAATTCAAGTAGGAAAGATAATAAGTGATGGAAAGACAACTCATATATGATTTTATTAGGATATAAGAATGGAGGATGATGAGGGCAAAAAACAAGTCAACTACACCTAGTCTTACTTTCCCTTTTGCCTCAAATATCAATAAAGCACACAACTTAGCAGAAAAAGAAGATATACGCTAGGGAGGATCTAGAATAAAGTAGAACTACTAAATATGGTTTCCAGTAGGTTTCCCAAGCACTCCATGATTCATTTTTAGCAAGTTTGACTTCTAGGACATGTGGAAGACAACTTGCATAGAGTGGAATATTGGAAACTAGGAAAATAAGACAAAATGAATTAATTAATATCTAAGGTAGCTAACTATGGGTTGATTATTCTAACATTCTACACTTACCTTTTTGCATCAACCATTTCACACCATTCATATCCTTCAAGCTCTCCCTGACCGTCGATCTCCCATACTGCGGGTTGCGGAACTATGACATTTACTAAAGTCTTTTCACGATTCTTCGCATTCCTCTTTCTTCCTTCCGCATTCCACTGACAGGCTCCTTTATGCACCATAAATATTTTTCAGATGTCTTCCTACCCATTGATCTATGATCAAATGCAGATTTCTGGATCTCATAAGAATTCTGCATCTAACCTCTAATGTTAATTCCCCTGCTAGTTGAATTAGTGGAATCATTTAAGACTATTAGATCTTGATCCACCTCGATCAACAGTGGACTCTAAATACTATAGAGTGGATTACATTAAAATTCCGCATCCAACATCTACTTTTAACCACCTTACTATTTGAATCAGCGGAATGATCGACAACCATTGGATCTGAATTTCCTCAAATCGACGATGGAATTCAAACAAAGTGAAGCACATTTGATAGAAAATATGCATCTATATGTTGTTGTTAACCACCTTGCTATTTGAATCAGCAAAATTATTGATGATCATCGAATTAATATCGATGGTGGAATTCAAATAAAGTAAGGTGGATTTCATTAAAATTATGCGCACACCAAGATTTTATTTTTCCGTGCTAGTTCTCCGAGCAGAATTGTTGACCAACATTGATTTAATTTGATTATCGATCTAGACCGTTAATATAGATCTCATATCCCAGTGATCATCTCCGATTTCAAAAACTCGACACTTCTTTATCTTTCGGTTATTTTAACTAGCGGAATCTTCCTTCAGCCATTGATACTCTCTACCTCTAATCTCCACCATACGATCTCTAGTCGTATGTGCAATTGGTTTAGGATTAATTCAGGTACTACTTCTAATTGTGAAACTCTTTTTCAACTGTTGATCTATCCAAGATGAAGATATTTAAATATGTGATTGAATTGATCAATGAAATGATCAATTCCTTTCTGCGGTGCTCTACATACAGACAATTTCAATCTTCTATACTTATATCAGTTTTTGAAATACACACATACACATAGAGAGATTCAAATCAATATTTCTAGTGATTGAAACAAAGGTATAAATACTTAAAAATGCTTCTAGAGTAAACTCGGTTCTTCATTCAACTTAACCAGAGGTACAATTTTCTCACACAAAGTCTCTGCACTCTCCACTCCACACTCTCTCCTCACTCATATACCCATGCCTCTATCTTTTACATTCAATGATAATCCATGTAATGGATCATTTTACTTTTACTGATTTCATCATGCTACCATGTCTATTGGCTATTCCTTTGTCATTTATGAACTCCTTTGACATCAATGACAACTATATTCTCAACGATCTCCCCCTTTGGCATTGGTGGAAACATCTAAATATTCTACCCCTTTGAAAACAATGACAAAGGATTACTAACTTGTATTGTTGTGCCCATTTTGATATATTATTTCTTGTCTTCTTATTTTTGACAACTCCCCCTATCATCATATGTCCCCTTTGTTAAGTGGACTTGGTACTAACCAATGTATTATCATTTATCTTAAAATTTCCTTTCTTGCAACGGGTTTTTGAATGATAACTTGAATGATAGATGCATGGAATCCCCTTGTCACTTTATCTTCTCTCCTTTGTCATTATTTTTGTGATAGAGTTTACACTTAGCATTACACTGTTTTTTTTAAACTGTATTATGTAACTTTCTCTTCATAAGAGGTCTTCACATAATCCTTGGTCTGAGATAACAACAACATTTTCTACAAGTTTGAGAGACAAGTTTAGAAATAACTTCCTTAAACTAATAATTTTTTTTTAAATACCTATTGTTCCTTCCTAATCTTCACTGTTACTTTTACTCATCCTAACACTTTTCAATAGGCTGAATTTTTTTACTTTTCAGATCAGACTTGAGTTTTCTTCCACTGTCAACAATTTTATGTGTTACGACTTCAAGTTCTAAGTGAACATAAAATATTTATCTTCTATTAAATTGCAGGCTTCATGGTCTTCATGAATCACACATTTTGTTGTTTTCATGTTACTTCATAGGTATTACACTTTCTCTAAATCAACCATACACCAATATTATCATTTAACCTTGATCATCTATTGTCTTTGAGGAATATAGCTTTCAGCATACTTAAACATTAGACACCAATTGAATTTTTTGATACCAATTGGAATTTTTTGACTTTAAATCCCCCTGAGTATATGATCCCTCCTAACGTTATTTTTAGGGTTATCTTTAGATCATGAGAGACCTTTAGAAAAGAATCCCACAATAATCACTATATCCTTCTTCATCACCTTCATCTTCATCTTCATCAGTGTATTCTTTTACATCTCCATCTTGCTTTTCCTCATAATGGATGTCATTTTTATCTATGGAACTATTATGCTCATCATCATCTTTGGAAACCTCATTGATGTTTGAAATATTTATTTCTTCTATATCTTTGGAGTATTCCTTTCTTCTCCACATCTTTCCATGAGGTACCGTTGCTTACTGACCTTGTTTGTTTCTTGGATTCTCTACTTAGATATTTTCTCTTGGTTATGCAACTAATAGCTTTGTGACCAAACTTGTGATAGTAGTGACAATATCCAAAAAATCTTCCTTTATGGTTGAGGAATATTTGATATTCCATCTTCTTCCATTCCTTCTTTTGTTCTTGACCTTCTACTGAAGCATTATTCCTTAGCTTACATTCTTTGGCCATGTGTCCAAAATTATGACATGTGTAGAAATGACCAAGAAGGATCTGTTGGACTCTCCTTTTCATTAGTCCTTCAAGTATCAGGCCAAATTTTTCTTTATTATGGGAGGATGGAGCAGAATTTTGATTTTCCTTGTGCATAAATGGACTTTTTAGTACATCAACACAACCTCTTCTATTTATTCCTTGTTTTGTGAAGGAGGAACATTCTGAGTTCCTTCCATTGTCATATCCTAGACCAGTTTTATCATTTGATGGTCTTTGGCTACTTAAG
>LPNX010370283.1:0-15445 GCA_001517045.1 Pseudotsuga menziesii | reverse complement strand
TTAGGATTATAATCCTCCCTTGTCCAATTTGGTCAGTTACCTAGAGTCAGTTTAGTCATCAATTGGGTCCACTAGTACTATTGGGTCCACTTGGCCTAATGGGGTCATATGTACAAGTCACTGGAGTGTGGGGAAAATTTCTAGAGGTTAACTGCCACTTATTGCATGTGCATGCATCACATTGGGCACCTCCTAGACCAATCCCTACATTTTAGGATCCATTGGGAGTCCCGACACCAACCTAGTTTAGTTAGTTGGAGTTAGTAATAGTTAGTCTTAGTTAGCTTCTAGTTAATTTTAGTTAGTTCACAATCAATTAGCTAGTGCTAGCAATGCATGGCTAATGCATGGTTGCATGTGGAGTAGGCACCTTTTCCCACCTACCACACTCAGTTGCACTGAGTTAACTAGCTATCACTGATTGATTGAGTTGTTGGACATCTGGGAGTTGATCTCTTGGACTCCAATAGTGATTCAGACAAGTTCAGTTAGCCATGCAATTAGATAGAGTCAATCAATTCAAATTCCTCTCTCATGCATTCAAATTGACTCGTTATTAATACCAGTGTATTACATTGTAATTATTATCCAATTACTTTTTTATTAATGAAAGCATTCACAGCTGCAAGCCATTTTTTTGCATTGTTTCATTCTTCAATTACTGAGTAAAATTGTCTGATCTATTATGTGAGTTGTGTGTTGACCCATAGATCTATGTGCTCAATTTAATACTTGAATAGGTTCTACCTTGTTAGGCCATTTTCTTGGGCTTCATGCTGCAGCTAGGATATGATAGTTTTTATGATAGTAATTTGTTAGTTAGGAAGGCGAACAATCTTTGGCTAGTACAATGCAAAAAAAAAATGACTGGTATTTTTTTGTAGTCCCACTAGAAACAGACTAAAAATGGAAGGATGAAACAGATTTTGGAAATGTCGTGAGGCTAGGCCCGACAAGACTATGGAAACTCGTTATGTAATCTGCTTTTTATGATAATATAGTATCTTAATTTACAAAAAAAAAAATATTAACATGGTATCTTAATATTTAAAAATCAAGGAAAGCGGTGAGAGTCCCATTTTCAAATCATCAGTAGATATAATCCACCATCAATTACATCATCCTTGAAATTTAATGGTAAAATTCAAGAAGCGGAGAAATACATATGGAACCAACTAGAGTTTCTCCAACTATTGAAAGAAAACTTGGATTTAACACAAAATAAAATGAAACAACAAGAATATGAAAACTATAGTGAAAGGAAATTTGAACGAGGATATTAGGTATTTTATAGGAGAGAACCATACAAACAATGTCTATCAAACGAAAAAAAAATAAGGAGAACAAATTAGCACCCAAGTACTATGGTCCCCATATAATGTTGCAGAGGATTGGAAGTATGTATTACAAATTGGAGTTTCCTCCATCTTCATGTGTACATAAACTATTCCATGTTTCTTTCCTGAAAAGGTAATTGGAGACAACATCCCAGATCACACTATTTCTCTAAATATTTATAAAAAGGAAAACATCATACTAGAAACTTAAACATTCCTTGGAACATGGATCAAACAATTTCCAAATTGAGCAATTATGAAGTATCTCATTAAGTGGAGAAAGTTTCCAATAGAAGAGCCGACATGGGAAAATGAGATCTTCATGTAAAAATATCAATAGCTAAATAAATGTTGAGGACAACACTTATGTGAAATGGAGGGTCATGTCACACCCTAGAAACTTTGGCCTTACATTTCAATTATTATATTGGTATTATCTTTATTGGTTTGCTAAGACCTTAATTGTAATTTTGTGTCATGTGTATACTAACGATACCTAGATTAGAGATGTTCTCACCTCATCTTGTATGTTTGATACATTGTAAAGAGGATTCTTATTCATCTCTTTATTTCATTCTCAAGGTATTGGAGATATTTGATATTTAGTCTATGTGGCCATCACTTGAGAAACCCTCAAACAACTTATTTGAAATTATCAATAAATCCACTTTGTGGACTACGATTTGGATGATTTTTTTCTTTTAAATATGGTATTTGGGTGAGAAGAACTCAAAACAATAACTAGGCTCTTCATATTAAGCATAAAAATGTTTCATAAATCAAGTTCAATACTGGAATCCTCATTTTCCTTGAGAAACATGCACTTTTTTTCCCCAAGAAACAACTATGATACCATTTGTAGTGATCTTTAACCTAGAACTTAAATCACAAATGATATATAAGGCCCTTAAATTTGTTGTAATCTCACAGATCACATAAGGTTACCTATAATACATACAAAAATATACAGAAATATACACAGATACAAGAGACAAGAACAGATAGGATAAACAGATTATATTATTCTCAATAGATCGTACAAAGCCAAGAACTGAACTAAGTTCTTGTGAGGCTCAATAGCCTAATATATGCAGGTTACAAACAGTTACAAAAATAACTACCTGTCGGTTCGGTGAACCGACACGGCTATTAGTTAGCAGACTTAATTACTGTGTTTGCTCGGCCGACCGACTTAGTCGGCTGATCGACTAAGTCGGTCCCTCGACTTAGTCGGCTGATCGACTAAGTCGGTCTTTGTTCAAGTTGACTTATGTCGACTCGCCCTTTCTACATCTCCCCCACGAACAAAACATTTCTTCGTCCCGAAGAAAAAGGTAAGTACAAAAATGAAGTCCTGTCGAACCTTTTCAGACTTGCTCCTGGTGAGGACTATGTAGTTGGATGGTCGGTTGTCTCTGAACGCACACTTCGACGATGGCGAGAGCTGTGATGGAAAGCTGACGCTGGAAATATGTCCATGTCTGCAGGGCTTTCTGGATGTCGATGGTTAGAGTTGTTACACTTGATAATACCGACATCTTTTCGGCCATGGGCATTTCTGCAATATTTTCCATGCTAGGGCCCAACAGTTGGGTTTGTTCGTCATTCCATTTTTTCAGGTATTTCATGTTTTTGGGGTAGCGAGGTCCATCAAAAGTATGCTGAGTGGGTACTCGTTGGATGCAGAATTTAATTCCACATCCAACGAGCTCTCCCGATCGAAATTTGAGTAAAAACACGGGGAGATATGCCAAAAATACAAACAAAAAAATGGTTTTTTTTATGATACCTATCCCCAAATTTATATTAAAAAAGTGTTTAAGACCTATACGGTATTTCAAATTTAAAGCAATTTCATTGGCTAACACATGATGACGTGGAATTTGAATAAAATTTAAAAGGCCCATTTTGCGTTGAAATTTCCTCTAATGGATATTCCATAATTATGGTCATGTTACATATATTATCCTTTTAAATATCTCCCTAGGTATCCATGTTATTCTTCCTAGGTAAATTATACTAGACTTAACTATTTAATTAGGTGATCATTATAAATATAATCCTACTCATGGTAGAGACCATAAGATCCCGGCATCCACTTAAAAAGTTGTCCAAGAGTACGCTATCTAAATGTAGTATTGCTTATCAAACTCAACAGATACTGAATAAATATTTTGATTCTAAATGTGATGGAGATAAATGTAGATTGTTTTTATCATTGTTAAAATCTAGGGGCATGAATATTGTTAGGAAATCATTAGGGATAAAGATGATAAAGGCTTCTGGACCAAGTTCTCATATAGTTAAAAGCTTAGTAGATGCCTTTGGTAAAATTGGTAAGAACACATGGTCAAAGGACTACAATGCGACTCGTCGTGTGTTGTCACAACCAATTGTGAATAAGAACACTAGGGTCCTTGGTTTTCTCAAGCCTACATCTAAACTAGTTAATTTGAATGTAAAAACCCTCCGTAGGTATTCTATTAGAAGAGAACATCTCGACACAACCGACTAGACAGATTTTTGGGCCTTTACTGGTCGATTGGCACGTCGTGACATGAAGCTAGTTGATGCAGTAAAGGGACTAGTGCAGAGTTTTTGGCATGATCACACAAGGCCTTCTTCAAACCGAAAGGATGTACTAAAACTGAGAAGGGGTTCAAAGGACCGTGAACCACATATTAAGTATCTTCTTGATATAACACAGATAGAACTATACGAGAAATTTAGGAATGAACATAGACAATTGAATTTGGGGAAAAGATATTTTGAGAAATGTAAGCCTTGGTATGTTAGAATAAAAACTCTTTGTAACACTTGTTGTTGTAGATACCATGTAGAATATGAATATTACTATGAAACATTTTTGTACATTCGTCGTGTGTTGCATACTAACCATGTGCAGGATTTCTCCTTGACATTACCACCAACCTCATGAAGAGAATCCATTCATAGTATCATGTGCAATAGGCCTGAGGGGAAAACTTACTATGCAAAATCCTGTTTGGATGGAACTTGCTCCAACTGTGCTGGAATGGCATTATTGAGCCAATGTATGCATGAGACTGGAGACAATGAATTTGGGAATATGGTTACAGACATGAAAAGTTTCAAATATATCAGCTATGAAATAGTCCCAGGGAAAGAAAGCAAAAAAATACAATTGGTGACATCTCAGGTTCATGCATGTATCTATAAAATTATGTTCAAAACAGTTGCATTTCATTCCTTACTTACAAAAAAACCTGATATTGAGATCATTTTGTGTCAACAGGTACAAGTTAGTGTCTTCGTCAAGGAATTTATTGAAAAGACACGTCAATATGTTCAGCATGTCCACTTGGCACGATGGCAGGATGAGAAGTTTAGAATATGTAGAGATACATTTCCTCATGGTAATATACTTTTAGTTGTTGATTTTGCCGAGAACTACACTCTGTAACCTCAAAATGAGATCCAAAGTCAGTATTATCACTCTGAGCAGGTTTCCTTGATGGTGCATATCACATATAGGCATGGCCCGAACAGTAGTGAAGAGCAAAGATAAATTCTAAAGGAATATCACTTCTACATAAGTGATGATAGGTGCCATGAATTCCACAATGTACGTCATTGCTTCATCATGTTCTATGATCATTTGAAGGGTAGGAACAGACAGATGGATCAACACTGGATTTGGTCTGATGGATGTGCTGGTCAGTTAAAAAATGCACGCATATTTCAATGGTTGTGTTCATTGCATAAAAACTACAAAGTTCCACATATGTGGAACTATTTTGAGAACATCATCTTCATCACCTTCATCATCATCATCATCATCATCATCATCATCCTCATCATCATCATGTCCAACAACATCATGAACGTCATCATCATCATCCTCATCATCACCATCCTCACGAACATCATCATCATCATCCTCATCCTCATCCTCATCATCATCATCACCTTCATCATCATCATCATCCTCACCATCAACATCATGAACATCATCATCATCACCATCAACATCATGAACATCATCATCATCATCCTCACCATCACCATGAACATCATCACCATCAACATCATGAACATCATCATCATTCTCATCATCATCCTCATCATCATCATCACCATCAACATCACGAACATCATCATCATGCTCATCATCATCCTCATCCTCATCATCATCCTCACCTTCATCATCATCATCACCATCAACATCATCACCATCACCATCAACATCATCTTCATCACCTTCATCATCATCATCATCATCATCCTCATCATCATCATCTCCAACAACATCATGAACATCATCATCATCATCGTCATCATCACCATCCTCACGAACATCATCATCATCATCATCATCATCCTCATCCTCATCATCATCATCACCTTCATCATCATCATCATCCTCACCATCATCATCATGAACGTCATCATCAACATTCTCATCATCATCCTCACCATCAACATCATGAACATCATCATCCTCATCGTCATCATCACCATCAACATCACGAACATCATCATCATCCTCATCCTCATCATCATCCTCACCTTCATCATCATCATCACCATCAACATCATCAACATCACCATCAACATCATCTTCATCACCTTCATCATCATCATCATCATCATCCTCATCGTCATCATCTCCAACAAGATCATGAACATCATCATCATCATCCTCATCATGACCATCCTCACGAACATCATCATCATCATCATCATCATCCTCATCCTCATCATCATCATCACCTTCATCATCATCATCATCCTCACCATCAACATCATGAACATCATCATCATCACCATCAACATCATCACCATCAACATCATGAACATCATCATCATTCTCATCATCATCCTCATCATCATCATCTCCAACAACATCATGAACATCATCATCATTCTCATCATCATCCTCATCATCATCATCTCCAACAACATCATGAACATCATCATCATTCTCATCATCATCCTCATCATCATCATCACCATCAACATCACGAACATCATCATCATCATGCTCATCATCATCCTCATCCTCTTCATCATACTCACCTTCATCATCATCATCACCATCAACATCATCACCATCACCATCAACATCATCTTCATCACCTTCATCATCATCATCATCATCATCCTCATCATCATCGTCATCATCTGCATCATCCTCACCTTCATCATCATCATCACCATCAACATCATGATCATCATCATCATCATCCTCACCATCAACATCATGAACATCATCATCATTCATCCTCATCATCATCCTCACCATCAACATCATGAACATCATCATCATTCATCCTCATCATCATCCTCACCATCAACATCATGAACATCATCATCATTCATCCTCATCATCATCCTCACCATCAACATCATGAACATCATCATCATTCATCCTCATCATCATCCTCACCATCAACATCATGAACATCATCATCATTCATCCTCATCATCATCCTCACCATCAACATCATGAACATCATCATCATTCATCCTCATCATCATCCTCACCATCAACATCATGAACATCATCATCATTCTCATCATCATCATCACCATCAACATCACAAACATCATCATCATCATGCTCATCATCATCCTCATCCTCATCATCATCCTCACCTTCATCATCATTATCACCATCAACATCATCACCATCACCATCACCATCATCTTCATCACCTTCATCATCATCATCATCATCATCCTCATCATCATCATCTCCAACAACATCATGAACATCATCATCATCATCCTCATCAACACCATCAACGTCATCACCATCAACATCATGAACATCATCATCATCAACATCCTCATCATAATCACCGTCAACATCATGAACATCATCATCATTCATCATTATGAGTCATAGGGTTCTTTCATTCCTTCAATAATATAATATCTATTATGTGATAATTCCCTTTATACAATGGCATTTTGTAGGGAAAAGCATGCAACATGTGTAAGTAAACACAAAGTATATGTGGGTGGAAGCAATATTTTTTTTTTCCCAGTACCCTAAAGAAAAATCTCGAGAGTGAAACCCTAAACCTAATAAGTTCTATAATATGCATGTTGTAGGTTTATATCTATAAACAAAAGCTATATTAAAGCAAAACCAATGTTTTTAACTCAAAATTTAAATTATACTGTTGATGCAACATGTTAACACTAGTACATGTGTATATTTTTTTCGAGATACCACTTGGCATGCATGGACTGTAACGCACCATATTTTTACTTAGGCATGTTTATCAGCCAAACTTGCTAGGGTTTTTCTCACTAGGGGACAGTGCAGTCACACCAACGAGGGCCAAAGCTGGAAAGCCACGGATGGTGGGGGTGCAGTTGGCATTGCCATATTTTCCATGCCCAAACACACTAGCAGGAGTTGACAGAATTCAAAATTGCCGCTTCGTGAGGTTTTTTGCACACCGGGCCCAAGTCCACTAGGTGTCCCTGAACAGTATCTGGAGGTGACTTGCAACTCGCCATAGATCGATGCTCGGGCCTCCGATCGATGAACCGTATATTCTGTTGGATTCATGACGTGGGATTTTAGCTAGGGGGGGGCCTCTCCCTCCTCTCCATTGCCCGATGACCTCCATCTACGGTCGTTTCTGGAGCTAGGGTTTCACTCAGTAGGGGACAATGCAGTCATGCCAACGAGGGCCAAAGCTAGAAAGCAACAGATGGTGGGGGTGGGGTTGGCATTGCCATATTTCCCATGCCCAAACACACTAGCAGGAGTTGACAGAATTCAAAATTGCCGCTCCGTGAGGTTTTTTGCGCATCAGGCCCAAGTCCACTAGGTGTCCGTGAACGGTATATGGAGGTGACCTGCAACTCGCCATAGATCGATGCTCGAGCCTCCGATCGATGAACCGTTGATTCTGTTGGATTCGTGACATGGGATTTTAGCTAGGGGGGGGGCTTTCCCTCCTCTCCATTTCCCGATGACCTCCGTCTACGGTCGTTTCTGGAGCTAGGGTATCCCTCAGTAGGGGATGATGCAGTCACACCAATGAGGGCCAATGCTGGAAAGCCACGGATGGTGGGGGTGCGGTTGGAATTTCCATATTTCACATGACCAAACACACTAGCAGGAGTTGACATAATTCAAAATTGCTGCTCCATGAGGTTTTTTGCGCACCGGGCCCAAGTCCAATAGGTGTCCCTGAACGGTATCTGGAGGTTACCTGCAACTCGCCATAGATCGATGCTCGGGCCTCCGATCGATGAACCATCGATTTCGTTGGATTCATGACATGGAATTTTAGCTAGAGGTGGGCCTCTCCCTCCTCTCCATTTCCCGATGACCTCCATCTACGGTCATTTCTAGAGTTAGGGTTTCGCTCAGTAGGGGACAATGCAGTCACGCCAATGAGGGCCAAAGCTGGAAAGCCACGGATGGTGGGGATGCAGTTGGAATTGCCATATTTCCCATGCCCAAACACACTAGCAGGATTTGACAGAATTCAAAATTGCCGCTCCATGAGGTTTTTTGCATGCCGGGCCCAAGTCCACTAGGTTTCCCTGAACGGTATCTGGAGGTGACCTGCAACTCGCCATAGATCGATGCTCAGGCCTCCGATGGACGAACCGTCGATTCCGTTGTATTCTTGACATGGGATTTTAGCTGGGGGGGGGGCTTTCCCTCCTCTCCATTGCTCGATGACCTCCGTCTATGGTCGTTTTTGGAGCTAGGGTTTCGCTCAGTAGGGGACAATGCAATCACGCCAACGAGGGGACATTAATGTTGAACTTGAAGAAGGGTTGACCAAACCTTCTCTAATATTCATGTAGATGATAATAATATAGATAAAGATTAACTACAGTTCCCTGGGATCCCACTCGATAAGAATAATAATTTAGAGAAAGCATCAACCAAGGCTTACCTAGGATCCCTTATTCAGTGATAATATTAATGTAGAGGAAATTTTGTCAACTAAGATTGAAGAAGGATCGAGCAAAAAAATTTCATTCTCCCCTTGTAGAGAATATTAATATAGAATAAGGGTTGGCCAACTCTTCTCTGGGGTTTCTCTGGATGAGAATCCTACAATATTTATGAAGGATTGACATACCCTTCCTCTAAATTAATATTCTCTTAGAGGGTAAGTTTGAATAAATGTTAGTTGAGTTGACCTTTCCTCTAGATTATTATTCTCTTTGAAGAGGAGATTGAATAAGGGTTGGTTGACCCTTCTGCAAGCTTCCCCTAAAAGATAATATTAATATAGAGGGAGGGTTTATTGATAAACTTCCTCATGACGAGAATATTAAAATGTAGGAAGGATCAAATTATTGTTCCCCAACATCCCCTAGGATTATAGTATTAATCTATGGAAAGGGTTGGTCAACCCTTTCCCTTTCTTTGTCTTAATGAAAAACCTACTATCTTAATGAAATATTGACCAACCCTTCCTCTATCCTTGTCTCTCTTTATTGTTGCCTTTATAACATGGTATTAGAGCAAACCATTTTCGAGGTAAAATAGCCACTCTTCCAAACAATTACTACATGTGTTTTTTCTATGAAATTATATAAAGGCCCATATGTATAAGGTGAAACTATAACTTCTGTTACCACCAAAAATAGGCTCCTTGATGCACACAACTCCTTCCATGTCTCATATGAACTTAGTACCATGCCCAATAATAGATGTAACACCTTGCATGGATCACACACACTTATTAACATTCCTAATAACACGATGCTACACAACAAGTCAAAGTTATATTTGAACACTTGTCCATAATGAGTACTTGTTGTGAATTTGATATCTCATTCAAATCTAGATGGGCTCTCCCCATAACATATTTTTCTTGTCATTGTAAGGACTACTCCATAAGAAATATATTGTCTCTAGCATATGCTACAATAGTCATGGAATTTGAATCAACTCATTTAGAACTTGAAGACAATATTAGCCATGGCTACATACCCTAAGTGCATATGCCCAACCTTAACAACATTTCCACTTCTCTTTTGCAACAAGCATACAATCATGCCCAACTAGAATTACATATGCACCCTTAAAGACCAAAATTCATAGGTTATGCATGTCACATTGATTCTTACATCCATTTATACACTTTACATCTTATGTCTTTATTTTGTTCATCACTCCAAACATGGAATTTCACAAGTACAATATACACACATGTTATCACAAGCTTAGCTCATTTTCATAACTAGCTTAATGGAAATAAAATTCATGGGTTATGCATACCACACTAAGTTTTATATCCATATACCATTTACATCATGAATCTTTGGTTCATTCATCACTCCTTACATGGATTTTCACATGCATAAGACACACATATATTATCATAATACTATCACATTCTTAAAACCAACTCCATGCAAATAAAATTTTACAACACCAAATCCCTCTAAATAACCTTTTGCGGCACCATGTCCATGCAAAAATCCTTCCACAATTATCACACCAAGTGAATAACCTTTTGCAACACAAAATATACATAGACAACCTTATTCCATACCAATATCTTGCAAACAACCTTTTTGCAACCCCATCCCATCAATGCATACAACATTTCACAACACTAATACCATAAAAAAAATTATACAATAGATCCATTTGCTCGTTCTCTTGTAGCTTCCTTACTAATAGAAATTCCTTTCTACTTCTCATTCTCAAGTCTCAGTATTGGCTCTCTCTACAACATCACACTAGACTCTAATACTTGCACATACTTCTCTCTTTTTTTCTTTATATTTTTAACTTCTCATTCTCAAGTCTGAGTATTGGCTCTCTCTACAACATCACACTAGACTCTAATACTTGCACATATTGCTCTCTTTGCCAATGAGGGCCAAAGATGGAAATCCACGGATGGTGGGGATGTGGTTGGCATTGCCATATTTTCCATGCCCAAACACACTAGAAGGAGTTGATAGAATTCAAATTTGCCGCTCCGTGATTTTTTTTGCACACCGGGCCCAAGTCCACTAGGTGTCCCTGAACGGTATCTAGAGGTGACCTGCAACTCGCCATAGATAGATGCTCGGGCCTCCGATCGACGAACCGTCGATTCCGTTGGATTCGTGACATGGGATTTTAGCTAGGGGGGGGCCTCTCCCTCCTATCCATTGCCCAGCGACCTCCTTCTACGGTGGTTTCTGAAGCTAGGGTTTCGCTCAATAGGGGACAATGCAGTCACGCCAATGAGGGCCAAAGATGGAAAGCCACTGATGGTGGGGATGTGGTTGGCATTATCATATTTCCCATGCCCAAACACACTAGCAGGAGTTGACAGAATTCAAAATTGCTGCTCCATGAGGGTTTTTGCTCACTGGGCCCAATTCCACCAGGTGTCCCTGAACGGTATCTGAAGGTGACCTGCAACTTGCCATAGATCGATGCTCGGGCCTCCGATCGACGAACCGTCAATTCTGTTGGATTTGTGACATGGGATTTTAGCTAGGGGGGGGCCTCTCCCTCCTGTCCATTTCCTGGTGACCTCCATCCATGATGGTTTCTGAAGCTATGGTTTCGCTCATTATGGACAATGCAGTCATGCCAATGAGAGCCAAAGCTGGACAATGCATTTCATGCCAACGAAGGCCAAACTTGGAAAACCATATCCCTAACTAGGGTTTATTTTTNATTAAAGCAAAACCAATGTTTTTAACTCAAAATTTAAATTATACTGTTGATGCAACATGTTGACACTAGTACATGTGTATATTTTTTCCGAGATGCCACTTGCCATGCATGAACTGTAACGCACCATATTTTTACTTAGGGATGTTTATTAGCCAGACTTGCTAGGGTTTCACTCGGTAGGGGACAATGCAATCACGCCAACGAGGGCCAAAGCTGGAAAGCCACGGATGGTGGGGGTACGATTGGCATTGCCATATTTCCCATGCCCAAACACACTAGCAGGAGTTGACAGAATTCAAAATTGCTGCTTCGTGAGGTTTTTTGCGCACCGGGCCCAAGTCCACCAGGTGTCCCTGAACGGTATCTGAAGGTGACCTGCAACTTGCCATAGATCGATGCTCGGGCCTCCGATCGACGAACCGTCGATTCCGTTGGATTCGTGACATGGGCTTTTAGCTAGGGGGGGGGGGGGGGGGGGGCTCTCCCTCCTGTCCATTGCCCGATGCCCTCTGTCTACGGTGGTTTCTGAAGCTAGGGTTTCGCTTGGTAGGGGATAATGCAGTCACGCCAATGAGGGCCAAAGCTAGAAAGCCACGAATGGTGGGGGTGTGGTTGGCATTGCCATATTTCCCATGCCCAAACACACTAGCAGGAGTTGACAGAATTCAAAATTGCCGCTCCGTGAGGTTTTTTGCACACCGGGCCCAAGTCCACTAGGTATTCCTGAATGGTATCTGGAGGTGACCTGTAACTCGCCATAGATCGATGCTCGGGCCCTTGATCGACGAACCGTCGATTTCGTTGGATTCGTGATGTGGGATTTTAGCTAGGGGGGGGGCTCTCCCTCCTGTCCATTTCCCAGTCACCTCCATCTTCGATGGTTTCTAAAGCTAGGGTTTCGCTCAGTAGGGAGAATGTAGTCACACCAATGAGAGCCAAAGCTGGACAATGCATTTCATGCCAACGAAGGCCAAACTTGGAAAACCCTATCCCTAAATAGTGTTTATTGTTTAACATGCATGTCTCATTACCATAACCCTACCAAGGAAACCCTAATCATAACCCTAATCTTATCTTACTGTCACAACTCAATTCAGAATCAATCTAATGTCGAACTAGAATTTTTCAAATCCGATGGCAACTCGCCATAGATCGATGCTCGGGCCTCCGATCGACGAACCGTCGATTCCGTTGGATTCGTGACGTGGGATTTTAGCTAGAGGGGTGCCTCTCCCTCCTGTCCATTGCCCGATGCCCTCTGTCTATGGTGGTTTCTGAAGTTAGGGTTTCGCTCAGTAGGGGACAATGCAGTCATGCCAACGAGGGCCAAAGCTGGAAAGCCATGGATGGTGGGGATGAGGTTGGCATTGCCATATTTCCCATGCCCAAACACACTAGCAGGAGTTGACATAATTCAAAATTGCCGCTCCGTGAGGTTTTTTGCGCACCGGGCCCAAGTCCACCAGGTGTCCCTGAACGGTATCTGGAGGTGACCTGCAACTCGCCATAGATTGATGCTCGGGCCTCCGATCGATGAATCGTCGATTCTGTTGGATTCGTGACATGGGATTTTAGCTAGGGGGAGGCCTCTCCCTCCTGTCCATTGCCCGATGCCCTCCGTCTATGGTGGTTTCTAAAGCTAGGGTTTCGCTCGGTAGGGGACAATGCAGTCACGCCAACGAGGGCCAAAGCTGGAAAGCCATGGATGGTGGGGGTGCGGTTGGCATTGCCATATTTCCCATGCCCAAACACACTAGCAGGAGTTGAAAGAATTCAAAATTTCCGCTCCGTGAGGTTTTTTGCGCACTGCCAAGTCCACCAGGTGTCCCTGAACGGTATCTAAGTCGGCCCATTGTCCAGTTTACAAGATCTACATCCTTCTATTAGATGTCCTGCAGCAAAAGAGAAAGATGATAACCTTGTGATTAGATTCTCTGATGGAGATAGTGACAGTGAGGGTGAAGAAGAGAGCAAGAGAGTGGATCGAAGTGAGAAAGATGGATCATCAAGGGAAAATACAAGTGGGACTTCTGCAAGCCAATCACTTGCAGCTTCTTCATAGATGGCTATAACCACATCACAACAAACCCCAGGGATGCAGAAGCAAATGGCTATGGTGCAGAAGCAGTTAGCTGCATTTTGTACAACCATATCAAGTGCATTGCAAGTATGTGGGGTGAATTCTATGGGGTTTGGAGAGGGTCCACCTCGACAGTCACCCTGTAATAAAAAGCCTACTGTTGGCCACAATAGTTTAATTGGCCAAAAACATGCTTTCAATCCTATCTCATATGTAACTAAACCTAGTGGCACTGACTTAGAGAAATTGAGAAAGCAAATTGAAACAAAAGAGAATGAATTGAAGCTCCAGAGGCATATTCGATCAGGAAAGGGACAGCATACAAGATCAATTCCAAGTGTAACATTCCACACAACTGGTATTACAGATTCAACAACTATGAGTAGCAGGAGGCAAAATTATGTTAGCCCAACATTTTCTAAGTTAACATAAGGTGCACCTGTTAAAAAATTAATGAAGAAAAACAAAAAATCCCAAATGTTATATTGCAAGAACTTGAACCCAGTTTTAAGGATAGTATGAGTAGTCTTCAACAGCAAAGGTGGAAGATTCCAAATGTTGATATTGATCATAGTTGTACAAAGGATGGTTCTAGAAATGAGGTTTTTACAAGGGAATTGCATGCTGGATTGAAGGAGGAAGATGAACCAATGAATTGGAGAAACACCCACTTATGAAATAACACCTTGCCTTTTTTGGAGGTAAACAACATGATGGCACGTTTCTCATAACTAGAGGCATAATTCAACTTTTAGATCCCTCGGGGTTGAGGACAAATTACTTGATGTATTTCTACATATTAGATGGTGTATTTCACCTTTGAGGAGGGATTTGGAGTAAAAATATTTTGTTCAAGGAATTTTCTACATTTTAATAAGAAAGATCTTTGCTTGAGGAGACACCATGTGGAACTTTTGACATGGTCAAACTCTCAAATGAAGAATAAATGTGTGCTTTAATAGGATCTCACGAGTTAGACATATGAGAATTAGCAGTGTGGACCTATTCAAGGAATTTTATCCAATCATAAGGAAAATAATAAGGGAGTGCTCCCCCTTAGGAGGAATCTAGGAATTTCTAAAGAAATAGTATTCTATGGGAGAGTTGTCCGAGGTGAACGCTATAAAAGGAGATCGTTCTTATTTGTTCAAGTCATGTTTGGAAGAGGGAATCATCTCATTCATACAACAACTCAGACTTGGTCAACAAGAGTTTGGATCAGTTTGGATTAGTGGCAACAGTCTTATACAACCATTATCCTACAGTCTTATGCAACCATTATCCTATGGACTTATGCTTCAAATCATGTTGATTCACAAAGTTGGTTCTCAGTCTTTGGATTCTATTATAGTTCCTTTAATGCTGAGTGAT
>LPNX010370271.1:521253-541165 GCA_001517045.1 Pseudotsuga menziesii | reverse complement strand
GTGGTTCCTCATGGTTGATGAGATATTAACTTTTGAAGTCGACCCAACGAAAATTATAAGTCAGCTCAATCAAACACAAAGTCGGCTCAGTCAAAGTTTTATTAAAAAATAATAAAATATTTTTATAGTATGTCTGTCGGCCCCATTAAAAATAAATTAAATATGTATGTCGGCCCTAAAATTATGGAAGAAAAACTAGTATAAATACCCCACGCAACTCTTCATTTTTTACATGGAAATTTCGGCCATCTCTGAGGCAGCCGCAGGAGCAGTGGAAATTTTTTTGGGGAGCAGCTCGTTTTGTGTGGAAATTGTCTGTGGAGTAGCAGAGATTTAGGGCTGGTCATTTTCTACAGCAGTCTTTGTCCTCAGGCTGCTACAACAGCTCTTAAAGGTCTGAGATTTTTCAAGTTTTGCTGCAGACGTTAAGGGTTGTCATCAGTAGTTGTTTGGGGTCCTCCAAAGCACACAAACAGACCAAAATTCTGATCCTTGTGACAGACCCTAGTCCACAGGCCGAGGTTGATTGAGGAATGTTTCAGTCATGAAGTCATCAACAGCAGCATTGAAATATTCCAGCTTGATGGTGTAATTCGACATGATGCCATGGATTTCCATCACTTTGCTTAGAATGCCACTACTTTTTCATTCCTTGGTTGGCTTATGCTGATGATATTAATGCAGAGTATTGGCCAGTCTTCCTTGAAAGTGACAGAATAAGAATACAGGAACTAATGGAGAATTCTGTGCATTTTGTGCTTGTTTTTTTGAGCTCAGAAAAGGTAGTCTTTTCAACCCTCAATTAAAATCAGTTTCAGACCAGATTTTGCAACTGTCCAAGGCCATTTACAGCAGAGGGTTTATATCTATCCATAGCTGTAGCAATCAAGTCTGAAATTTAAAAATTAAGTTTTTGTGGACTACTTCAGCAACGAACGCAATGGTTTAGTTTTTTTTTATCTCTGGTTGGTCACTATTTTAGAGCTATTAATTCACCATCACATGCCTATCTTTGATCTCAGCATGCTAAAAATAGGGCAGCCTGGGCACATTTTTCAGGGGTATGGTCAGCTCAGTTTGGATAGACCAAATCAGCTTTTAGATTTTGCAATCACAAGGTCTAAAGCAGTGAGCAGCAGAAATTAGACATCGGCGTCATCATCATATTTTCCAGGTTCTTTATTTTGAATTTTTGTGGTTACTCTAGCAGCCTTAGCTACTTCTGTTATCATCTATAGCCATAACAGAGCCAATGTTTCAGATCTGTCATTGTGTATGAATGCCAAGGGTTTGACGAAATGTTTTGAAAATGCATGTTGCCTAAAGCAGTTATAAATCAAATCAATGTAATATAACTGTTTGCCAACAATCAATTACAACATCTTTGGCCTATTTTGCTACAATACATCACAATAGCCACTGCAGAGTCATCTACAGCACTTATCAATTAAGGATAGAGTTTCAAGAATGAATAGAACCTGCAGGTTTGAGTGCCAGTTGAAGTGAAGCAGCAAGATAGACTGGCAGAATGCTAGCTACAGGACTGATTACAAAAGTTGAGCATGCATGTTACAGGGACATAAAAGTCCAGTCAAAAAGGAGGTCAGTAGATTCAAGTTAGCAGTAATGAAGTGATCTTGTTGCCCAGTAAAGAAGTGATCTCAGTCCTTTATGAAATTGTGAATTTTGCTCCTCTCTACTGTGAAGTCAGCAGAAAAGCTTTTGCTTGAAATTAATTTCTATGGTATGTTAGAATGGGAGTAGTTAGATTGTCTGCAGTACAAAACTCAGTAGGGTGGTGTCCTGTGTTTCTAAAGTACCGCAGCATCTTATCACTTATTTCTCAAATGTACAGTTAAGAGATATGAACAAAGATAAGTGCATACCTTCATAAGCAAAGTTTGGTGGTTTGAGGAACCCTTAATGTTCAGATCTTGATAGTTGGCAGATTGACAAGGACAAGATAAATGCAGGTGAGTTGCTAAGTCATCTACACTGTCCAATTTGACAGGATTGAACTTTGAAGTACAGAGTATATGCACAGTTCAAAGACATACACAGTCAGCCCAGTGACCTTTGGTATGTATGACAGCTTGTTTGTTCAGGAGTAATGATGTAAAGGTTTATATAATGTTAGGTTACTCAGAGCTTATGACCAGTCAAGATTGAAGTTAACAAGTTGGTAAGTGTTGAGTGTCATGAAGAAAGGCTCAACCAAGCAAGGTTGAAGTTCTCAGTACTAGGTTGCATACACAGTCTGAGTTAGTAACATGACAGCCATTTGAAGTTTAATCAAGATATTGTCCTGACAGTAAGATTGATGATCAGAGATTCATGAGCAGCATTATATGTCTTGAGCAGTTCTTTGAACAGACCTTGATGACTCAGCAGTGTATTGAGCAGCTGTGATTGATGATTGATGTGCATAGATATTTGAGCATAGATTGAGACTATGACCAGAAGTAGTGATGATGAGCAGATGAACAAGGAAATTGATGAGCAGTGAAGAGGATGAGCAGCAGAGGTTAAATGAGCAGCAGTGAGCAAATGAACAGAAAATTGATGGGCAGCTGACCAGCAACAGTAGAGATGAGCAGTCCTTGATAACTTGGCAATATTGAAGAACAGGTGGGTTGCAGCAGCAGTATTGACCAGCAGCAGATTGAAGAGACAAGTGATGAAGTAATGTAACAGTGAGCTTTAATGTAAATGCAAGCTTGACTTGCATTTAAGGTTAGGATACCTCAAACCCTTCTTAGCAGGGTCTAAGAAAACCAGGCAGGGTCCTGGATGCTGAGCAGGTGCTCTATTTATCAGTAGGTGCTGATTTCGCCTAACGGTTGTAGCCGGACCAAATAATATAAAAAGATTACAAATTTATATCGTGTGGTGTTCTTCTGTGTTATGGTTCTTTATGAATGAAATGCTTATGCTATATGAATGATGTTTATGAAATGATTATGGTAGAGTAATGGAATGATGAACAGGTAGCTAACTGTGCAAAGTTTAAAATTGGCTTCACACTGATTCACCCCCCCCCTCTCAGTGTCAACAGTTGTGTTTCAGGGATCACTTAAAGTGGAGAAAGGGTTGAAGCTCAACCATTTCTTCACAAAGCAAGAGTTTTTAATCTAACATTTTCACCATGCAGGATCTACAAGGCGTTTACATCCAAGTCGAGAAACAAAGCTAAAAGGGGCTCTCTTCTAACCCTTCATAAATCAAAATTAAAACTTTTCACTAGTCACGAGATCCACTTTTGCCTCTTTTTCCTCACTATTTTACCTCTCTTGGTTCTCTTTTCTCCCTCATTGTTTCGCCTCTTTTTCCGCCCTCTTCTCTCTTGCTTTTGATCCACTTTTCCCCTTGTTGGCTGCCCTCTTTTTCACATTTTTTGCAGCCACTTTTCTCCTTGTTGGCTGCCCACTTTTTCCCTTTGTTTGCAGCCACTATCTTCACTGTTGGTTGCCCTCTTTTCCTTCATTTTTGCAAGCTTTTTTTCTCTTAGTTCACTGCCCCATTTCTTCAATTTTTGCAGCCAACTTTTCTCTTTGTTGGTTGCCCTCTTTCTTCATTATTTTCAGCCTCTTTTCGCTTTGTTTTTGCAGCCTTCTTCCTCACTTTTGTAGCCCTTTCTTTCACTGTTTGGCTGCCCACTTCATCACCCTTTTTCCCTCTCTTATGCTGCCTCTTTTTCCTCTTTGTTGCAGCTGTTATTACCACTATCTGCTACCTCTTTTTTCATCTTTATTGCATGTAAATTTTTCATCTAGTTTTATTTCAAAAAAGATATAAAAAACTTGCATTAAAAATTGTTTTGCATTATAGATTAGTTTCATCCTATGTTGCATGGGTACCCGTACCGGGGGGTCGGGTACACGAATCAGTACTTGATACTTGGGTACTTCAATGGTACGTCCCCAGCCGTACCCAAATCCAATCTCACGTACCGGGTACTTCCTGTGTGAAAATAGGGTACTCGCGTGGATTTTGGTACGTCGTACCACATGTTTGGGTATGCGACCGGTACAACCGTTGGATAATTTATCTTAGCTCATTGTTCGGGATGAGTCAATTTGCAAAGTTTGAAGTTCAAAATTTTAAAAAATAAATAATAAAACACTAAGACACATGTTATGTGGGCCCTTGCCCCTTACCTAAACCAGCGCAACACTGCATTTCTCACTGCTAGTGTACTGTGCTCACTACTCCAGCGACGACGTGACAGAGGGCCTTAGTGATGCTAATGACATTGATCCTAAGGCTGCTGATGACATGGCTTGAGAAGAAGCCAAATCAACTATCTTGTTCGTGTTCAATGTTTACTGTTTTGAACTTTCTTTTTCATGTCTAAAAATGCCTTTAGACAAATTTTGGATGTAGTATGGCAATGAAGTTTGAACTCGTGGTGTCATGGACATATAATAGTTTATGTTGTTAATTATATTAATATAACTTCAGTCTTCCAGTTGATATCTACTATGAGTCTATGTCATATGATTTATCAAATTTTCAATGCGAATGTTCATCTGAACCATTGAATTTAGAAATATCAAATATGCATGTATGATGTGAGTGTGAAGTGTTTTATTTTTATTAATTTTAACACGCGCGCACACACACACACATATATGTCTGCAGTACCCCCAACATACCCAAGTACCCTGTTTCAAAAAGTGGCATCCCCGTACCCACGTTTCTTGGCAACTTAGGTCTACATCAACACATCCTAAAGTCTAGGGATGGTTTTCTACAGTGATTGAACAGTGATAAGGTATGTACAATTATATGTATGAACAGTAAAGTATATATACAATGACGTATACTCTATAATGCATGCCATTGAGTGATGATGCACTCCCATACTATGATGTTATGCCCTATGATGATGCTCTTCTATGTATTTTGATGTACACTCTATGATGCATGTGATGATGCACCCCTATACTCCATGATGATGTGATGATGATACATGCCTTGACATGATACACTCTATGATATTGATGCATTCCTACACACTATGTACACAATGCGATGATGATGCAAGCTATGATGTTAATGCACTCCTACACTCTATGATACTTGATATGATGAACATGCATGCTATGGTGTGATGATGCTCTTCTATGCACTATGATGTATACTTGATGACAATGATGCATGCACGGTGTGTTGCCGCTCCTGACCGGCGTGCATGTGTCAAAGCCCAAAATTAGACACATCGACCCAATGGCAATTGCGAAAAGAGCAGCCACTGTCACCACACTCCTCTCTTCCTCGCTTCAGGTTGGCTTTTCTCCAACTCAAGGGGGGCTTCCCTAAACTTAAGATCACTAAGGAATGAAACGATGGCAGACAAGGTGAATAGAAGAGGCTGCCTTAGAGAAATGGTTGTAGTATAATAGGTAAATTGAATGGTTGATGGAAGGAGGGAAAGATCAAACCTCAATAATGGACCAGTGCCGGTATAACTAAAGGGAGAAATGGAGTCAAGGGAGAACCCACGAGGGCCTTGTGTCAATGCCGCAACTACTAGATTTGCTTCCTCCTAATTGCAGAAGATGCGCTATGCAATCAAAAGAGATACTACACAATCAAACTTGATAAAATGTAAACATCAATACACGTGTATGCATGCTCACAAAGGGAAAAGGCTAGCAACTGCTAGGATTTTCACCTTCCAATGGGATGATAACATCCGTTTATGGTCTCCGACGCAAACATAGAAGGAAAAATGCCTCTAGCAACAAACGTTCATTCATACAAGTTTACACCACACACCATAGAGAGTACTCAATTGAACAATCATAAAACCCAAAACGATACTTTTTCTATTAATCCCTGAGGAAAAATCCTCCCAGTTTTTCCACCATTACAAACAAATAGACCATTCTCTTTATAGGCCTCAAATAACCTCTTAAAGATAAAATACAATAAAAATTAAAGGAAAAAGTTAGATCCACTTTTTCCTCCGCTAATGTCTAAGAAGATCACTACATAGCTAAAGTGTAACCACTACTTCAGTTGATCACCTAACCAAAAAAGATCTTTGTTAAGTGAACCTACTTTAATTAGATCCACTATCTTCTCCACTAAAATATTCACTTTATTTAAAGGAGCCAAACTTAACCACTCGTTCAACCAAAAATAAAGTGAAGTTCTTAATTGAAAACTAGTCCATGCTGCCACGAAAACGTAGATGCCCATGGCTGATCCATTTAGCTGCCAATAAAAAATCGGGAGACGTAGATGCTGTCAATTAGTTTTGACATAATTCAAGAGTCCACGTTTTCAAAAGAATTAACGTCGATCAGCTACCTAAGAAAACGTGGGGCACAAGCTGTTGTTTTGTGAAAACATCACCTATCACCAGTTTCCAAAGAATAACCCTACGATTTGAATTGAAATTTGGACGCCACTTTGACCATTAAACAACAAATGGATGGGCTGCTATTTTCTCTTGCACAAGCATGAAATATTTTTTTGGTTGTTCCACGATACCACATCATTAGCTGTCACGTGTAATGTGGATACTGTTCTTTATATTCGGCTGCCTCATAAGGCGCGATTTGCTGCTCCATAACTCTGTGTAGCCACGGTGACGCCCCAAACGACTGTCAGTCAACACTTGTATCGGCTGCCAATGATCCCTGTGAAGCATAGTAGCATAATTTGGTCGTATTGGCCTTTTGTGTACGGAAATTCCGAATAATTTCGAATTCGTCGAATATTTGATCTATGTGTAATATGAATACGGGTTAATTTTGAAAATTGATTTTAAAAACTAAATTTTATATTATTCAAACATTATAAAATATTTCCTTTCAATTTCATACTTCTTAATTCAATTTAATAGGAATAAAATATGCCAAGGAAAATAAATATGCAAATATAATAGTAACTGGATTTATTGGTTACCAAAACCATGTGCCCAAAACTACTTACATCCTTGCTCATTCCAGAGTCAAAGTTAACCCTAACACAATTTAAAGATTCATTAATTAATTCCAAATGTAACTAGTGGTAAATATTATTTACTTTATTTTCAAAATAATTAATAACTATTAATAAGAGTTTTTCTGGCTTCCACTAAGGGCATTATATTTTTGTTTTTTAAACAGTAATTCTTGTTATAAGATATATGTTTAAAAAAAGAATGAATTTTTTCAAGTTCAAAATTTAATGGTTGATATTCAATATTTCATTAAAAATATTGTATATGTTTAACTATATATAAATGTTATATATATATTATTGTATATTTAATTAAAAATATTATATATAAGAAGTCGACTTCCGTATTTTACTAGTATTGGATTTTTTCGTTATGTATTTTTTCCGTATCAAATCGTATTCGTACTCAAATTATGCTACTATGCTGTGAAGCACAACTAGTGAGTGTAACCCGACATCCTCGATGTGCTCTATTAATATCTTGGTCTTTTATGTATGTTTACAAAAAAAATGACGTGTGGTGCACTAAATTTATGGTTTCCTCCTTGGCGTTCAATGCCTCTATTTTAGGTGCCTCAAAATAATACCACTCGGTGAACTATGAGCTCTAGACCTCAGCTGGTAGTGAAATCGTGGATCAAGGTGGAGGACATTTACTCGTGCCCACGATATCAAGATGGGTATCACCTCTTAATGCATTAGAAAAACAAAATCTCCATGGCAATGAATCTCGACCAATGCGGGAGCGAACGCCTATTTGATCATCACCACGAATCGAGGACTCCCACAGCAAGAAAAGGATCTCAAGCACTCGTCTATCGAGATATCAAATGATCTGCGGATGAGAAGATCCATGCTAAAAATTATCGAGCCGACTTGGAGTGCCAAGTATGTTTGGTAAAGGCCCCCCTTAAAACTGTCAATAGCCAGAAACAGATGTCATGCTCAACCAAAATGACTTCCAGCTCGGAAAACTGATAAACATGCATTCTTTGTCACTTTTAACTAAAACAACCCTTCACCTTAGCTCATACGTTACTTACATTTTATCTTCAATGTTGTGGGGTACTCGGTCTCCTCATACAGTCCTTGAAGCTGCTGTGACGTGTCCTTTGGGACAGAATCAAACAGGGAATGGAGTAAGACACCTCCTTTGCTCTCTGTCGACTGTTAATAAGGTGATCTTCATACTCTCTCATCAAAGTCACAGATATTACATTGACCTCTGTGAAAGCCAAAAACTGTTGTCATGATTCTAACGCTGCAATGTACAGGTTCTCTCGGGACGTAGTTGAACACCTCCTTTTATATTTGGCCTGACAATATTATTGGTCGAAACAATTGTAATTGAAAGAATCCTACCAATAGCAGTTAAGAGCTGGTAGAGAAATGCATTTACGTCAAGGTTCAACCATAATTATTATCAAGGTCTCAGTGAAGAGCTTTTCCAGCCAGGATGAAACATCAGGTAACTCTGTCGCAGGGAGTGTCTAACTTCCACTTCCAAAGGAAACCCCGATTCTAACTATTGGATTTGATTCAAATGAAAATAGAATAGCTTTCCCATCAAGGATTGGGACAAATCGAAGCTGAACCAACTATGGACACCTTTGTCACACCTTTATCATGAAAAGGGGGTGACACAGTGCACCCTAAGATGACGATGACGATGATGCATACCCTATGACGATGATGCATGCATACCTTATGATCAGTGAAAGCAAAGCATAACTACTTGATGAGTGACTGGGTATGATGAGGTGTACAAGGATGTACATGAGCGGTGTATGGCAGTGAAATGACTTATTGGTATACATGGATGACTAGGCAATGATCAGAGAGCAGATATTATCAACAGCAGGTTCAGTGATTGGTTTGACTGGTCCACAGGTCCAGTCATATTTTTTCTTCAAGGTGGTAGGGTGGTGCTAGGGCTCACAATCTTGTGAGTTAAGCTGTTGTAGTAGCTTGTCAGTTGTAGCTGATGAAGCCTAAGGGGTTGTGTCCCCTTCTAGTTGTAGCTTGTAAAGTTGCATTAAATTTGTTTACCCCAGTTGTTGCTGGGTCTAATTTATTTTTAAAAAGGAATCCGTGGTTTTACCCCCAGTCATTAGAGAGCAAAGATTAAATGCAGCAGGTTCAGTGATTGGTTTGACAAGTCCATAGGTTCAATCATAATTTTTCTTTAGGGTGGTAGGGTGGTGCTAGGGCTCACAATCTTGTGATTTAAGCTGTTGTAGTAGCTTGTCAGTTGTAGTTGACGAAGCCTAAGGGGTTGTAGCCCCTTCCCGTTGTAGTTGGTAAAGTTGTATTAAATTTGTTTACACCAGTTGTTGTTGGGTCAAATTTATTTTTAAAATGGCTTCTGTGGTACATAGAAGGCTACATAGAAGCTCAAGGAATAGAAATATGGCAAAGTGTCGAGAACGAGTACAAGGTACCAAAGTCCGTACCAACAGATGCAGATGGGTTGGCTCAATACAACAACAACTCAAAGGCCAAAAATCACCTTCTAGGTGCTATAAATGAATTCGTCTTTAACAAATTGATGAACTACCCCTCTGTAAAGGAAATGTGGGACAAACTCCAAACCACATATGAAGAAGATAGTAAAGTCAAGGAAGCCAAACTTCAAATGTATAGAGGACAATATGAACAACTAAGGATGAATGAGGACAAAGACATGACAACCTATATTCTTCGAGTTGATCAACTTGTGAATACCATTTGAGGTTTGGGAGAAGAAGTTGAGGAGGCCATAGTTGTTCGAAAAGTTCTAAGGACTCTTCCCAAAAGGTTCAATCCTAAGATCTCTGCCCTAGAAGAAAGAACAGATCTGGAGACTATGATAGTAGATCAACTACATGGGACTCTTGTGGCCTGTGAAATGAGAATTGAAGACGAAGACATGTCAAGAAAGGAAGAAACATTCAAGGTCTCCTCCAAACAAGTTGGGAAGAACAAATCAACAAAGGGAAAGCCAACAAGTGATGAATCTGATGATGAAGAAATGACTAACTTTGTTCGGAAGTTGAAGAGAGGCACTGGGAAATACAAAGGTAAGTTACCTCTTAAATGTTTTTCATATGGAAAGATAGGTAATTTTGCTTCTAAATGTCCGTATGCAAAGAACTCAGATAGTGATGAAGATGACAGCTTCAAACCCCACAAGAAGTACAATAATTACAGGAATAAGAATAGAGGGAAGTTTGCAAAGAAGAAAAGTCTATACAAAAAGGGACAACTCATCCAGTGGTGACTTCGACAATGACAGTGGCAATGACTCTGATGATGAGTGAACCAGAAAAGGTACTTGTTATCACACAAAATGTAGCTACTTGTTGCCGCTCCTGACTGACATGCGTGTGTCAAAGCCCAAAATAAGGCACACCGGCCTGATGGCAACTGCGAATAAAGCAGCGACTGTCACCACGCTCCTCTCTTCCTCGCTTCAGGTTGGCTCTTCTCCAACTCAAGGGGGGCGTTCCTGGTGTTAAGATCGCTAAGGCAAGAAATAGTTGCAGATAGAGTGATTGGAAGAGGCTTCCCTAGCGAAATGGTCGTAGCATAGAAGTATTGAATGGTTGATGGAAGGAGGGAAGAATCAAAACCCCACTAATGGACCAGTGCCGGTATACCTAAAGGGAAAAATGGAGTCAAGGGAGAACCCACGAGGGTCTTGTGTTAGAGGGGCAGCTACTAGGTCTTCTTCTTCCTAAACGCAGAAGATGCGTTATGCAAACAAAGGAGATGCTACACAATCAAGCTTGATAAAGTGTAAGCATCTAACCCATGTATGCACCCTCACAAAGGGGAAAGGCTAGCAACTGCTAGGATTTCCACCTTCCAATAGGATAGGAGCGTCTGTTTATGGTCCCCAGACACAGACATAGAAGAGAAAGAAAGCCTCTAACAACTAACACTCAACAACACAAATTTACGCCACACACCATAGAGAGCACTCAACTGAAAACCATAAGACCCCAAATAGTAATTTTCTATAAATCTCTGGGGAAAAATCCTCCCAGTTTTTCCATCCATACAAAAGAGAAGGCAAGTCCTTTTTTTAGACCCAAAAAGAGCCATTCTCACTTTTTCTAAAATAATAATAATATAAAAAAAAAGGATAAAGTGAATCCTAGATCCACTTTTTCCTCAACTAAAGAGTAATTACCACCTTGCTAAAACTAACGTAACTACATGTTTCCTCCTCCAAAAAGATGGAGAAAAAAGGGTGGACTAGCCCAGCCGCTACATGTCAAAGTAAATCAAGATGCAACTGAATGAAATCGACCCCACTCTAAACACAAGCTGATGTCTCCAAGTAGATACCAAACAGCAACCATATGGTAACCCTGCTAGTTGTTCAAAAGACAGAGAACCCCATGGGATTTGCAAATCGACAGCCACTCATGTTGACGCCGGTATGTGGATGAAGTAGTTTAAACGACGATGTGGGGGTTGGTAGTTTTACCAAATCGAACTTGCATCACGATTGTTGAACACAATTCGACTTATCTGTGGTCGATCTTTTTTCAATCAACTACCATGAATTTCATAAATTAACTAGTTGATCGCTACCAAACTCGCCCCAAAACAAAACTGACTCTGTTTGCATTTTTTAGCATATAGACGCCAATCAAATGATCGTCGATCATGGCTTTCTCCCAGTAGGTAATTGACCATGCTACCATCGAACTGTGGATCTCTCCAAGAACTCACGAAAACGTGAAGCTGATTTTACTCAGTTCCGTGTCAATACATTGGTTGCCATCACTCGGTTGCTAAATCAACTGAATTCGTTGGTTGTTCCCACGATAATCCTGGTGCTACAAAATAATAGGTGGATCAATGGAATCCCATGCTACTTGCACCCATGAGCTGCTCCAGGCAATCTGCGATTTGAGATACATCCCAAGCCGCTGTTTACCAGAGCAGCTGGTCGGTTTTTTTTTAAAATGGAACTCCACGTGGTAGCAAAGATATACTTGAGTTGATGCCAACTCCACGTATCAACACGTCCATACCAACTGTGAGCTACCTCTGCTAGAGGAAAACGTGGATCAAGCCAACCCACATAAAGATACCGACCTAATCTAGATTTTAACGATTTTGGCTACCAGGAAGCTATGGACCTCTCCACGATTGACGTAGGTGATGACATAAATGATTTCGACCATAAATGAATTTTGATCTCCTTGCCTCAGCTGCCAAAAATGAAAGTGTGGGTGAAACTGCTCTTTGTATGCCCCATGCAGCTACCTCATAACAGTGAACTCTCAAATCTTTTAAACTCCACGACTCATCCACAGTTTATATGCATACGGTCTATGATTTGGTGCTGCATATTCAAAGTATTTTGCTGGTAATTTTGAAAAAATGAAAACACTGAGCATTGAAGGAGAAAATCTTTGGGTTCACCTTTGTCCATCACAAAATCATGCTGAGTGGACTGTGATGAAAAAACAAGAACAATGTATTTTGCTCAGTTCATTGAAAAGGGCGTGAACTCCTTTTAGAGTCCAGGTCTGAAAATTATATCCAGAAATAGATCTTCTTTTACACTGCCATTTGCACTAGGCTCTACGAACACATGCTACCCTTTAAGCTGCTACAAGATTTATGGTCATTTTTAGAGGTAGATGCTAGCTTCTTTAGCTCGTAATCACTTTCAGGTGTGGTTTCTTCTGTCGAATGTCAAACTCTTCTGCTATCCATAACTGACTTTTAAAACATGCTGACTATTTGGCTGTGTTTGCATGTTGTGGATGATTGTACTTCTGTTGAAAAGAAACTTAAACAACATAAGACCTTCCCCAACTGCTTGTGGATACGCCTGTCAGAAAGGGGTGGTGACGCTACTTACTTGAGATATCCTATTCGGGATGGTAGAGGTAAGGTAGCTAATCGGTGACACCGCAAGGGCCTCGTCCACTACGAGCAAAGGGTAGTTGTCACACCAGACAGGCTCTTGTCGCTTTAGATCAATCCAAATAATGATCAAGGGGGAGACCCTACTAGCCTAAGAAGGCTAGCGCACCTACTCAAAACAATCCTAGGGTTTGGAAATGGATAGAAGAGGAGAGATAATGAGTGGATAAAACTAGATCTATGGAATACATGTGGTATAGAGGTTAGGGCCAAGTTGGGGAGGCTTAGTAAAGATAGGAAATGACCCAAATTGATTGAGATTATACCACAAATAGTTTAAGGAAGTAGATCTCATGAGATCTAGCCAAATAGAAGAAAACCCTAAAGGGACCCACATAGGGTTTTTGCATAAGTGGACAAAGTGGACCCAAAAGAGTAGATCAGGGCATGAGATGACTAGATAGGGGTGCTTGAGGATTGGATCTATTATTTTGAGGCAGGTCCAAGCATACCCATGTGATGTATCTGAAGAAGAGACCACCCACCCAAAGAGGGCACCCCCACCTAGAGTGACTAGTGCTAGATCTGAGGGAAAATGGAGTCCGATTAATGTGAAACTTGAGATCTAGGGTTTATTCATTAATCTCCAAGTGGGTTTTGATGGTTGTCATAAAAAACTCACTGGATCTATCAGATATAGAAAACTAGGGTTTTAAATAAAAAGGGTTTGTTTGACAATTGGATGAAAATAATGAAAAACAATACTTACCTTGCAGATCGTACCTGAGAATACTTGTGATCGCCTTAGATGTTGATGATCCTTTCACTTAGTTACAATTTAGAGCGAGATACAGCATGCAACGAAGGAAAAATGCCCAAGTGAGGAAGTGCGCCCCTCTACTCCACCTGCAAAATCAATCTACCAAAGTCAGAATTGTTCACTGATGAAAAAGATAAGCTACGTACGACATCCACAGAGAAAGATTCAATGCACAAAGTAACAATTGATCACTCCCTGAACATGAGGCGATTTGGCTGAAAGTTGATGTAGGTTGCCCTAGCAATCTCCTCCTCCAATTCGCTACATGCTAAAAGATGGGTACGACCCTCACAGAAAAATAGTGTTTGCATACAAGATCCACTGAAATGTCCAAGAAAGAGGCATAACAATCACATCCAAAACATTCACAAAGCTCCCAAGAGATTTCTGCAAAAAATTTCTTGTATTCAGTATTTCCAGAGCCAAAAGTCCCTTTACAAATGAGAGAGCATATCAATATATAGATCTCTCAAGTACATAAGACCTAGATCCAAAAAGATCAAGGCTCAAGATCATAAGATAAAATCATCCTAATATACGGCTAAGATTAGTCGGATACATCTCACATGGATCAACTCACAAATAGAAGGGGGTGCATCACTAGAAATGCTCGATGAGGGGCGCACCACATAAAATATGACTAATGACCACAAAGTAGCACATGGTGGGGCTAGGAGGTTGTGTTATCCTTCACTAGCACGGCCCCATGGCATAATAACAAGGTGTGGTGGCAAATAATATAAGGGAGTGATAAAAATCACTAGGGGATCTTCCTCAAAATACATCAAAACACCCTCAAACTACATAAATCAAGGATGTGTGGACCCCGAGTGAAGTGAAGCTGATGCCGGATGATGAAGGTGACCTAAACACTGCGCCTTAGACCAATTCCATGCCAATCCTTTGCTTCTATTACTCAAATCGATTTCCTCAAAAGCCATTTTTAATTATTAAAATGTTGCCTTGGGAACATAAAACAACCAATACTCACCCGAGAGGAGTCTACGAAAAAAGGTAACTGTACAGATGTGCTTAACACCCTAAGCATATAGTACAAATGACTGGCTGCACCCTAGGAATCCACCCCATCGTTCCAAGGGATCTCCTCAACATCTGCAATGTGTTTTACTTTCATTTTCTCCAGGGCAGATCTACTGCAAAAGCCCAAGAAACCCATATCTATCTTGCACATTCCTGAAACTGAAAACCACTTGCACCAATGGACTTAAAATGCCCAAATCAACTAGGAATGAGTACTCATACACCATATGTCCATCATAAAGGTACATCAAAGGCCCCATCAATGTCAAAACAATAGTAATAATAAAGCATGTAAATGCTAATAATCATGGAAATAATGCAAGCCATCATAACAAATCACCATATGAAGTATGAATATGTCTAATGGACACCTGTAGACCATAAATGATCATCGACTATAAACATTTGTCTATAACTCATCCTGGATCTTGCCCATGGCTTAGTCAACACTAGGTTGACCAAGTCAAAACTAATCAAATGATGACCCAAGTGCTACAATATGATGCTGCAAAGTACAAGTGGACATGCATGCTCAATTATCTATGCTACCAGTGACACTCTAGTACAATTAGATTTTGTTGGCAAGTATAAGCACGATACATATCTAATAATCCAAATCAAAATGATTAGTTGCTTCAGAAAAAGAATCTCGAGTGTATACTCATTTATAGATTTAGCCCTTTTGCTAGTCAAGGGTGAAGGGATCATAAACAACAAGTAAGGCCAAGGGATGACTCGATGATTCAACACTGTAAGCATCTGGGCTAAAGGACAAGGGGATCCACTCAACACATAAGTTGGACTAGGTGGAACAATAGGGCATGGCGGTATCTCACAAATGGCTGGAATGGCGGTATCTCACAAATGGGTGGAATGACGAGAAGGCTCCACTAGAATCTAGACAAGCAACCTTTTTAATACTTTATTTGCTCAACATTTATTTCACTAGTTGACCTCTAAAGGAAGATGCTCTGGTAAGCCTTCTGGGCAAGAACACGGAAGGTGGGGACATTCTCGGGGAGCTAAGGATGGCCCAAAAGTCAGCTTTCGGGCTTTATGTCCAAAGTTATTACAAGAGTAGCAATGGCCAAAAAAGATTTGTTGATACCTACTTGTCATTGGTCTTCTAGGCATCATATCTGCTCTTTGTAAGAGAGGAGCAGATTTCTTACTTTCTTCCTTCTTGAGTGCAACGACATAGCTTCTTTCATCTTGGTTTATGAAAGAGGAATAGTGTGGCTTCTTTTATTTGTCATATCCAAATCCATATTTATCGCTTGATGGTCTTTGGCTACTTAAGATATCATCTGAAATCCTTGAGCTATTCTCAAATTTTGATTGAACAGATTTCTCATCCAGCTTCTTCCTAAGTAGGATGACTTCTGCTACTAGTCTTTCACAGTGTTGTATTTTCTCCTTGAACTTTTCATTAACAGACTGTTGATCTTTTAGCCTCTCTCCCTCTCTCTTGAATTTTACAACTTGTTTTAAACTCTCGGCCTCTTCTTGGTATTTTGACAATTGTCTTTTCAAAGATTTGTTCTTCATTCTGCTCTTTCTCAATTCTTTAAGGGCACTTATGAGTTCAACCTTTAGGTCCCCTCTCTCTCCACATCTGAATCATCTTCATGAGTTATTGTCCCCATGAATAGGATTTCTTCATCTTCACTTATCTCTTGATCTTTACTGTCTTCCCTGGACTAGAAGTTTTTCTTCTTTTTCTTAAATCTCTTCTTGTACATGGTCTTACTCTTTTGATCTTTCTTATGACAGCAAAGTTCTTCATCATCATCACTATCTTCTTGTTTTGGGTAAGGACACTTTGGGGCAAAGTGTCCAATCCTTCCACAGTTAAAACACTTCAAAGGTAGCTTTCCTTTGTACTTGCTAGTACCTCTCTCAAGTTTCTTAATGAAAAGAGCTTTTTCATCATCTAGGTTCTGATATTGGTTCTTGGATAAGGCTTCAAACTTCTTTGGCTCTTTTGAAGCTTTAAATGCTGCTTCTTTCTTTGATGGTCCATCTTGTCCTGTTCTCATCTCATATGCAGTGAAAATCCCATGTAGTTCATCTACTGTCATGAGGTCAAGATCACCTCATTCTTCTAGAGTATATACTTTTGAGTCATACTTCATGGGCAGGGTTCTTAGTACTTTGTCAACGACTTCTCTCTCCTTGATTACTCCTCCAAGGCCTCTAATGGCATTGACAATTTCATCTACTCTCAAAAGATATTCTGCAATATTTTCTTCCTCTTTCATTTTTAGAATTTCAAACTGTCCTTTGTATGCCTAAAGTTTGGATTGTTTGACTTTGGATACTCCTTTATAGACAGTTTTTAATTTTTCCAAGGCATGTTTGGTTGTCTTGCATTGCATGACTTTTACAAACATTGAATTTGTTAACCCACTCAAGATTGCATTCAGGGCTTTTGCATTGGCCTCATATTAGTCTAGTTCATCTCTGTCTATAGGTAGGTCATCTGGTACTTTGTACTCTTCTTCAACAGACCTCCAGACTTTGTATCCAAGAGACATTAGATGGCATTTCATTCCTACACTCCAGTATGCATAATTATCTCCTGTAAATAATGGAGGTCTATTGGTGGCTAAGCCTTCTTGTTGATCCATATTGGTTTTTAATAGGATCTTCCTTCCAGTGATTAAACTGTAGTGAAGGATCCTACTCTGATACTAGTTGTTGGAATATTGGACAATACTGAGAGGGGGGGGGGGGTGAATTAGTATTGATAACTTTTAACAATTAAAACCACTTTTAACTTATTCATTAACACACATGATCAACAAGATACAAGTAACACAACTTTTATCGTGGAAGCCCAATTGGAAAAACTAACAACACTTTCTATTATTGCAAAATTATATTTACAATAGTTTTGTCAGCTACGACTAACAAGATGTTACAACACCCTATTTACGAGCAGCTATTGGAAGGAGGCTACGACCCCCTGGTTTTATCAGCTGCTACTGAAAGGATGCTACGACACCCTATTTACCAGCTACTACTAGAAGGAGGCTACAACCCCTTGGTTTTATCAGCTACTACTGAAAGGATGCTACAACACCCTATTTACCAGCTACCACTAGAAGGAGGCTACAACCCCCTTGCAAGCCTATAGCCTGCCCTAGCACCACCCTGCCACCCTATTATGTTTTTATCAAACTTTCAGATCTTGTTATGTCTTCAATTCAGTCACTGGATTCTCATCACTTCCTTGGTCTCTCTGTCTTCTACTACTACATGGATCCGGACCAATGTTATCGGAACCGGCAAAATCGACCGATCTGACCGGTTTGTAGGGTTGGCCGGTCCAGTCAGTAAAAAAATTTCCTCAGACCGGATTTTTTTCCAAATCGGGTACGGAACCGGTTAAAACCGCCCAGACCAGTTAAAACCGGTCGGTCCGTACTCTAGCATACAGCCACGGACTAGAAACTCACGAAACTCAATTTAAAAAAAAAACACAAATAAAACCTCACCTATGCTTCTAACCTAACCCCAAGCCTATCCTAACAGTATTTAAAGACCCACCACCCAGTACAATCTTAGGCTGAGGCGTAACCAGTTGTTGAACAAGACACCAACATTAGGCAACATAACCTTGGATGACTTTGATCCATCATCAGAGTCGGTTGTGGAGACTCGAGCACCAGTATTTGATAATGAAGACCTTTCTTAGTTGGATTTGGACCCACCTCCAGAGGTTCCACCTTCAGGGCCAGGGGAATCAAGTGGAGCTTAGAATCCCACTCCTAAAGAGGATGAAGAGGAAGAGGATGAGGATGACGATGAGGAGGACGATGATGAGGAGTAGTAGACTACTAGACGTTAGACTCTAGTAGTAGTTGCTAGTAGGGTAGTGCCATATGATCACTTTATTGTTATTCATTAGTACTATGGTTTATTTTTGGAGTGTAGGGGCCATTTAGAGCCTGTTTGTTGATGTACTTTGGTTCATAACCTCAGAGATGTATTGCACTACGTGCTATTTTGGATATTTGCACCCATATTTGCTATATATATGAGAAACTTTGGATATTTGTGTATTAATGGTTTGGATTCATATGTATGCACATGAATATATATGTTTTTTTACAAAAGATGAATATTTTATGTATTTTTTACAATATATATGTTTTTTTACAAAAGATGAATATTTTATGTATATTTTAGTCTGCCGGTTTTTTACCCGTTTTTTTGCCGGTTCTGGTCCGGTTCACATTTTGGGCTTCGTCGGTTCGATGACCGGTTTGATTCGGATAACATTGATCCAAACTGCAGAGACATCTTTTCTAAACTTGCTTATAAATACCTTTAACATCATTCATCTTTCTTTACAAGCGTATCTCTTCATTCTGGAGTTTCACAGTTATGCCCTTTCCATCTAGAGTTGTGCTTGTTCATCAAACACATCACTTCATAAAATGTGCCTCTTCATCAAACATGTTTCCTTACTTCTCTATTTAATTATTAAGATACTATGTTTATCTTTTAATCATGTTTAATTTATAACATTAAACACTTTGTTTCGCAGAGTCACTGATTTTCCATTCTTCAATGCACTCATCCTTTATAAATCTGCAATCACTTTTCATGAATCTGCAATCATTCTTTATATGTCTGCAATAATATGTTCTACTACATGGATAAAATCTGTTTATTATATCTTTGTTTATCATATCTCTGTTTTATATCTCTTACTTAATAATAAACATTTTGTTAGTTTCATGACATCTTTTAACAATTCCTGTAGCTTATCGCTGAGGATGATTGCATCTTAATTAATCTGTAGCTTACTCCTGTAGCTGACACTTAGACAAATTTATCAAAAATGAATTCTGCAAATTTCTTCCACAACGACCCTTCCGCAATTGCCTTTCCACAACAGAAATCCTTCCGCAACTATCTTTCTGCAACCCATCTTTCTACTTCTGCAATTACCTTTCCGCAATGACCTTTCCGCATATCTTTTTGCAAACTGTCTTTCCGCAATTAACCTTTCGCAATCTGCGGGAACTCTTTCCTTCCGCAATTGCAGGTTGTGGATTGTGGGTCTTCCTTTCAATTTTTTCGAACCAGACTTCCGCATCGTTCCTTCCGCAGTCATGATTCTGCAATCACCTTTCACAATTAATTTTCTGCAATTGCGGATTGCAGATTGTGGGTATGCATTTCCCAAATTTTAAAAGTCGACTTCCACAATTA